>JAHZND010002064.1:0-56526 GCA_027744115.1 Acrocyrtus sp. NNG-2020
CTGTCTGTAACTTTTGACGGTATGGTTATTATTAGTGTCATAAACATTTTGGAATTTGTATTTGTTCTAATGTTCCGTGTATATGTCTGCAGAAATAGAGTAGCCCGGTAGCCAGACCCTTCGTTGAACAATGTACATGAGTCTGTTATTTGCTACAGAGTAGCATAGAAATTCTAATTAATGTAGCTCATGTCAGACTTATATAGCTAAAAATGATGAACCCTATACCAACGGATATATTACCTCTAAGCCTCTAGCTCATACCACCGCACCGCTTCACAATCTGGAATTGAATTTTACTGAGTTTGAGGAAGGAATACATATGAGTCACCTTCATAAGCAGCTAAAACTGAGTTCGTGATTCAGGACAAGCGCAAGCCAAGAGGAAGTAACAAAGTCGCCTTGTCCTGACTTTTCCACCCTCTTTTTTGTCTTTGTTTAGTCGAAAGCGAGAGTAATGTATTTCATTTTTTTATTCGTCTTCCAGCTTTTAAGTCTCCAGAAATGAATTCTTTGAGCTTTTTATCACTGAATTGTCTCACAAAATAAATAATTATTTATAAATACGCATACGGATTGAACGTTTTATTACTGACTGTATTCATACAGCTTTTAATTTTTAGGCAGAGCACATTCATCACTCGGCTTTTATTAAGCCTAAATGGATTTTGTGTCCTTTTCCTAAGTCTTAAAACTAAGAAAAAAAAGAATGCACGCTATAATGAAATAAGAGGAAACGTGTATTCGATGTATTATGTTTGCTTTGTGCTTAAGGTACTCAATACAATTTCTGAGAATACGTAGAATGGAATAAAAATTGGAGCTTGTGACTTTGTGACACATTCAGTTTAAGAAAAATATGAGATAAAGTGACTTCCGTTCATAAGACATAGAGCTTTTTTTTTACTTTACTTCAAAGCTTCGATGAGTCTTACAAAACAAAATTTCGTTATAGCAGTCGTAGTCTCCAGCTTGGTTCATTCTTACTTATTTTTACAGTTAGTTTTACCCACTTGTGACGGACAACGGATGACGAGTGTTTAAATTTTTGATTTCTATTCTGCCTCTGCTAATCACTTGATTCGTTGCGCAATGCTTTCAATATTCAGCCGAATAATAGCAGTCAATTTATTGAATAAAAATTCATTGGTAAACACCGTAAATCGCTTTGCTTTGCAATGTGGTCCACAAATCCCAATAATGAATTGGTACTAATAGTTCTTATCATTAGCGTTAAATTTTTCCTATACTGGTAAATGGGGTTTCATTTTTATATTGATATCAACTACACAGTGAGTGTGGGCATGTAACCATGCATAGGTAATTTTAAGATTTTCTGCCAAAAAACCGATACGTCTGAAAAAGCGTGGAGTTGATTGATCTCACAGAAAAAAGTATTATGCGGTATATGTATAAATGAATTCACAAAAAGATTTTGAACAAGGGACAAGGATTGGGTTACTAGTAGGTGGCTGCTGGAGGCTGCGTAGTTTCTTCATACCACTTACCTATTAGGAGCGGTCAATTGTTAAATGGCTTATCCTTATCCAGTAAAGTAATTTCAAAATAGATACCAGAGATAAAATCAGGCGGGAGGATACTTTAATCTATTCAGATTTTGCTGAATGAAAAGCGTATTTACATACATACCTACCTACTTTCAAGATTAAGAAATTGAGCTATGTCTAGCCTTCCTCAAAAAAGAGTCAGAGCTAGGAAAGGACTAGTGCTCCTACCGACTTATTGCTTTTTAATTTCGTGTCAGCTCATTTTCCAACGATCTTTGTCTTTTATATGGTACTGATTAAGATACTCCATGAAGCAAATATTATGGACCCTACCACTAAAACCACACTTTTTGAAAAGTGCGATGATTAAGAGTGTAAGCTTTTTTTTACAGCATTCACTCATATTGTCTACATAGTGCTTATTGCCAACTTAAAGACAATCTCAATACCCGTTCACTATCTCTACATAATAAGGTTAAAACAAGAGTTTTTCACAGTGGATTTCACTGCTTGCTTGATGTTCCAGTAGTGTCACTAATTTAAGTTATATTTCTTGAGAAATAAGATGCTCATCAGCCTTACATATGTCTACATTGAGGAAAATTAGCCACACTGCATTGACTTCTCATTTTCTCTCTTCAGCTCTTTGACTTTGTTCCATACACGACATCATCCCATTTTCTGTGGATGAGAATGGGAATAGGACTCAACCCAGCCACCAGCCACTGTTCAACATGTAGTCGATATTCATAAAAATTATTTTCACATCTCGTAATGATTTCCTTGCTGTAGCGTTACTACAAATTGTGAACACCAGCAGTTTCTCTGTGAGAAACCCTATCTAACCCAAGTCGCTCCTTCTTTTTCTTCCAAAAATCATCAAACTCCAGTATCGACAGCATCTAGAAATTGTGAAATGACAAAAATCATGCTTGTCTAGTTGTGATACAGTTACTCGCACGTCACGTCATATCCTTGCCAGTCACAGTCTCCCAAAAGGTTCAACTTGAAGAAGATCGCTCCTCTCTTCAAGTCTCGTCCTATATGCGGTGCCCTCGCCCTCTGCTTTAATAAGGACTGTGATGGTGATATTGCGTTTTTACTAATTTATAACTTACATTTTTAGTGTACATTTTTTTACTGACCTGACCTTTGAAAGTGAAAAAGTGCCCTGTGGTTTTTAACACAGACTTCTTCAAATTAGCAGGTAAGAATGTGCCATGTTTGTTACATTTACATCAATAATCTATGATTGCTCATGATTGGCATATGCTCATTTAGCGATATATTTGGATATTTTCCACCACATCTCAATAAAATTCTCGATTATATTAATTGATGATTCATGGATACGATATGAAGAGTATGAGCGCACAAGTGTTAAATTTTATAGGTACCTTGTACCCCACTTGCACAGCATTTAGATGATGCATCATTTTTGAGGAACGAACAAAGCCAGCAAAAAACAAGACATTGTATGTGGTTACTGAATCGTAGAAAAAACTGATAGAAAAAACATACAAAGTAAATATTATACGTTTCAAGCTAATGTCACATCCTAAGTCCAGCCATAACTGTTTTACTTAATGCAAGTAATCTTGACATTGATTTTTCAAAGAACAAAGCATTTCTGATTGCATTTGGTTAAAAAGTAGAGACAGCTTTTTGGGTTTATTATTGACGACAAAGTTTGAGGCTTCACACTTTCACAGACAACGGATTTTTCGAGTGAGATGATATAAACATTATAACAGAGTAAGCTGAGCTCATACGCTAGACGGCTACATAAAAAGAAGTTACTGGTAATTTGATAGTAAAAATTATTTTTATTTTGTCGTATCATTATCACCTTATACCGATAAGATATAAATATATATATTTATTACAAGTGTGAACTTCATATATTTCGATTTTGTATGTAAACATATATATTTATTACTAATATTAGGTAGGACAGACGCAATTCGACGTTAATAATAATGGTTATTATCTGTCTTTTAGTGTTGCATCTTGCATTGACACTTGACTTTTTGTCTGAAAGGTTTTTTTTAAGTTCGTCTCTTTTTTAAAAGATGAAGCCATCTAATAGGCATGTTGACAGTGAGCTTCGGCTTCGCTTAAATCCTAATCCATTTTTAGTAGGGATTACGCTTTCTAAAATGTATTTCATTCATATATTATGCAACCTTTGTTTCTTGATGCACTGACACAAAGCATATAGCTATCTTGGCAAAAACTGATTAAAAATCCACTCTCAGACATTGAGGCGGGCAGGGACCCATAAAACGTCTGAGTTTTCAGTATACTAAAAAAATATATTCAGTTATATTATGTAAGTGCTACGGAGAACTTTGTAGTCCTAGTCAGTTGGCAAATGTCTAATTAATGCAGGACGTTCCAAGGGCAAGGAGGCAGGTTCATGTTTACTTACTGATTGCCATCTCAGCAGTTTTATGAGCAACCATTCCCATATTCCTAATCGGATTGCGAATATAAAAAGGCATAAAATTAACTGGTTTCTGTAAAATTAAGCAGCAATTTCTTTAAAAGTCCAGAGGGAGCAGTTAGATAATCTACTTCCACAATTTTTTTGTGCCAGTATTCGTGATCTGACTTGTGACTATTATTGTGAAACTTAATGTAATTTATTTTAAAAAATCTATACCCAATTTCAGCAACAAAAGTCTGCTCTCGAGGGAGCTGTATAAATATAACGGCTACATAAGTGAGAAACTTATATACTGGAAGTTGATCAATATGTCAGAGAATGGACATGTCTTTTAATGTGACTTTCTTACATCATTTTAATACTGCTTGTGGCTGTGATTTACTTTTGAAGCTTTTCTCAAATGACTGGTTTGTATACGGCCTTTTCACGAAATAAAATCCCACTTTAAATCGATATTCATTTGAAGTAAAAAAAGTGAACCTGGGAAAAGTTGAGAAAAAACTGTCGAGTAAGAGCAAGTAAGAAGAGTCATAGGTCACCCTCGTAAGCTTTTCGTTCTGTCTCCAGTTGTTAAAAGTCAACTTGTATTTGAACCGAAAGACTTTTCACTTGGCTTGCATACATTCAAAAAGCAAAAAAGCTGTAGGGAATAGGTGACTGTTTCATATGGCAAATACTGACTCGAGATGATTGATTTACGTACACTGGAAACTGGAGTAGTATGGGAGAAATTTTTTAAAGTAAGTTATTGCCTACAAACCAGCAATTTGTTAATTAGAAAGTATTTATAAGGCTATTTTAAAAAGGATGCATGTCATGAAGAGTTATTTTGCAATCATGACTGAATATAACGTACTATATACAGCAGCATGTAGCATTTCCAGCTGTATTCAGTGTCACTTTACCCCATAAACATGTTAGTGAAAGAAAGATTTTACAGAGAGCCCCTTCTGAAACTCCAGGGAAGCCAAATACGCTGAGGGCTCATTATTACCAAAGTGGAACCTCTTTAAACCTCATTTATGAAGGCAATAAAGATGTTACCAGACTCATCATAAATTTTTATAAATCCTTTTTTCTAACATTTATGGCCCACTGCATTGATTAGGGATGATCCGACGGGCCAACTTCGTATTTCTTAAATCCACATTTTCCACAACGCTTCCCTTTATTTCGAGAAAACCTTGCTCCTGAAAATGTTTGACACATTCAACCCTCTCAGAAGAGTCCTGGGAATGCAAAGAGTATTTTGACATGCAAGGCAGATCTTGAATTCTGTGACGATTGATGATCCTAGATTCTATACCTTCTTCGGACTATACTAGCAAAGATTGCATTGTTTTTGTAATAATATGCTGTCAGGAACGCTCTGATGATTAATTACAATGTTTTGATGCATATTCGGACAGAGGTTTGGCACTTTTTGTGGAAAACAAGTTGAAGTATTTTGGTGCGTGTTTGCAACTGTTTTGTCTCAAGAATATTTAATTCTCTTGCTATTTAAAAGATCCTTAATTTTGCTACAAAACCATGCGCCTTATTCATCTTTCAGTATTATAAAGGCAAAAGGCGTCATGTCGCAGTAGTAAATGGTAAATGACGTCATTTTATAATTCTTGCATAGGGTAAAGGCTAAAAGCAGGGCAAGCGCGACACAACTTTCGTCAAGCAGCTCTTTTGCCACACTGCAACAAGCTACAAAAAGGCTCTGAAGATTTCATTTCACATTGGAAGGTTACCGCAGGGCATAGACCTGGCCATGTGACATAATATAATTAAGACAACATCATTTCATATACACCGTGAATGATCATATTCATTAAGATGATGATGATGATGAGCATCTGATACAATTTTTTTTAGCTCACTCAATATAAATCTTTGACGTCTTTATAATATCCTGTCCTTTTTATAGTGCTTGTACATATACAAAAAGATTTTTCCTAAAGGAGATGTTAAGCAATTCCCCTGAGCATGTCTTCTCCACCTCTTGAATGCAATGTGGAGAGCGTGGCATGAAGCAATTAAAATTTAGCCGGTTTAGAGAAATGAATAAAGTTGTTTTCAACATCGTTTTTAAAAGTTCTTCTCTTTTAAGAGTATACTAACTACTAAACTACACTGCTCTCACGTTCTACTACCTCTGATTTTGTGGACTTTACACTGATTAGGGTAGCAAACTAAAAATTTATCCTGTACTTCTAGTACTGATTGAAATGGCACATGTAGCCTCGCAAAAGGAGCTATAACTTAAGCTCAGTAAACGAGTATTCAGGCCTAACTTTCGAAGATTCCCACTTCATACTCAGCTCATGCCAGTAAGACATAACGGCATGGCAAAGCAAGGGCAATAGGTTATTCCCATTAACATTTGCCACATCCCTGTCTTTTCTCTAAAATAAATAATACCAGTCCACTCTGTCACAGCAGAAGTTTCTATTCCTGGCCTGATTCTTTAAATAAAAGTAAGTCCGATCGAGCCTTCTCTAGCATTTCTCCTCACTCCAATCCAAAAGTTAATCCACGGTAGCTTAGCAAGATTACAACTCAACTCATTTAGCAAAATTATTTTCACGTAGAAAGTGAATGAGCTCAGTTTCATTTTCTGCAATAGTGACTGGATTCCACTACATCTTCAAAGATGCAAAACGGAAGCGAAATCCAGACACCTTTTTAAGAACTAAAATACATATGAATGCTGAAACGGAAAAGTACTGACTTTTTTTTTGTTAATTAAGCAGTATAGTTAGGTTTAGGTTTATACGATTTTCTTTAAGAAAAAGATGAAAGGAATAGCACTGGCAGCTACAGAGCGAGTTACTTTCCCGAAGCACTTACTGATTTGAATACATTGGTGGTGCTGATTGCTGATGATGATGACGAGGATTCCCCTCTCCCATCTTACTAGTAACTTGTGAGGGTGGCTTAAATGATAGGATCCAGCGGACGAGTATGATTTTTCACAACATTCAAATGCACAGTTGTGATAAGAAGAGAACCTTTTTTTGTCCTTTCCTTCTGAACTTTATCTGCTTCTTCGCACAATAGCTCTGCGACAACTACAACTGATGAAATGTGTCCGTTTATCAGTGAGTGATAAAGACACACACAAGGAAAGGAAATTTCATAGATTAAATAGAAAATGAATTATCTGTGCTTATGCACTATGCAGACAGATGTAGATTAAAATAATCAGATCTCCGTACAGTAAAACAACAAAACAATTTTTTTAAAGGAAAGCGGATGAATGATTTAGCCAAAAATCATTCATTTAATAATACGCGGGAACAGGTTTCCTTTAAAAATTATCGATAACTAGTTTTCAAATAATTTTTTGTAAGCTTCTATACCTATTTAATTTGCATGTCATATATTCAAATGAAGAATGCGAATGCAGATGGTCGCACAGATGTAAAGAATGAATGGGTACAGTGGGGAAAGGACGTGCGTGCGGTACAACTGTACAAATCGCTCAAAATTTGACTTTCACCGCGGGAAGTTTGATGTTGAAATGTTTAGAAA
The DNA here is from genome assembly GCA_027744115.1 of Acrocyrtus sp. NNG-2020. Taxonomy (NCBI): domain Eukaryota; kingdom Metazoa; phylum Arthropoda; class Collembola; order Entomobryomorpha; family Entomobryidae; genus Acrocyrtus; species Acrocyrtus sp. NNG-2020. Next base: position 7,480 of record JAHZND010002064.1, read on the forward strand.
ATTGGGAACCCTTTTTGAAAAAACGATCTTGAAATTCCTATTCTGAAAAGAGGATAGAGAAAAAAAGATGAGAACAAAGGAAAACAAGTTTCACATAAGTTGGGCTTTACGGAAGGACATATGCTTCATTGGAAACGTTGAATCGTTTCCAAAAAAGTTAAAATTACGAAAACTTAAATGAGCATGTAAAAAATACGAAATCATCTGATTATACGGGACGCCTTCAAGCGTGCTAAAAACAGCGTAACTGTCAGCGTGAGATAAAAACTTCAGTTAGGTACATTAGGCATGCGAACAAGGAAGATAGACTCATTCTAAAAAAAATATACGGGCTTCCTTTAATAACGTTTTAAGGAAATGTTTAAAGCGCATTTGAAAACCACTTGTTTTCTTCTGACTATTCAATTCCTTTGTTGTTCAAATTTTCCATTTAAAATAACAAACTTTAAAAGAGTGCATTTAAAAACAACTTTCAAAAATTGTTTAAACCTCAACAACATTATCATGGAGTTAAATTCGCAAGGCAGTGAAATAAATTTTGACTCCCAAAGCTCATCGGATTCCAGTTATTTTTCAAATTATGACATAATAAGGTATGTGATATGAATATAACAGATTGTAATTGCATTTGTCATGTGGTGTTGTTAGTTAAATCCGTGCTAAAACATTTTTTAGACGTATTTTTTAATTCCTTCTCTGATTTTTTATTTCTAACAGTTTTCGTACATGCAAATAATAACAATCATATTTTCAGTTACTACCGCGCGGGAGAACGGCTGTCTAGCATTTTTCTTTGTCAAAAGTTTAACGATCTTGTGAAGCAACCCCATTAACCTAACACAATTAATACTAGACAGAAATTACATTTTCATTGTTTCGGCTTACATTTAACTTGCACTTCGCTGCGCATCAGTCACTGAAATGCGTATTGTACCGTATTAACCGTGCTATTTGTAAACTTATTCATCAGTGACAGTGACATTGGGCCAATAGTTCACTAGTAAATAAATATAATATTTATGCGGTGTTTGAACTTTCAAGGTTAATTGTGATTAGACGTAGTCTAACAAACATCGTCAGTTAAGTCATAAACGTTATAAATATGTACATACGTGACAAACCATGCTATTTGAAGGAGTTCTGCTATAGATACATTTGACTTAAACGGAAGGGGTACTCGGCACTCTTAATTATGTTTAGTATTTAGTGTGTAAACTTACTGGCTTAAATAAATAATGTTTCCAAAATCCAAAAGATCCAGAATGTAAAATTCATCCACGGTCATAGGACAACGGTCTTGTGACGTCAATTTCTTTTCTTATTTTTATGACATTCTCATCTGTCATTAACTTCGGGCACTGACACCGCGCTCAACGAGATGACATGCAATAAGCAGCTTTGTGGCGCATTGTTATTCTTGATGATGTGGATTGGTGATGCATGTTCAGCTATAATTTACGGCTGTCAGTATTGCACAAATAGCTCTGCTCACCACTCGGTTAATACTAATCACCTGAAGCGTTAGTCGGAGTTTCACTAAATCTAATATTAATTAACTTGAACAGTAACTCAGACCCGAACGAGAGTAGTGCAGAACAAGACGAATATTATTGTTGGGCAAACACAGCCATTAGAATGATTGAACGTGGAGCAGGCTCTTCTCCTCCGATTTCCGGAGCTCCGTCGACCCCAATTGGAACCGATTTGATGGAGCACCCAGGATACGACCCTCAAGGAACCAACGGAACTAACCCAAGTGTAAACTCACTTATGCAACACACACCTGACAGTTCTGGGACAGGATCGTCTCCGTCCATGTCTGGTACACCTTCATCCCCTATTGAGGATGAGTTCCTGGATCATCCTAATTTTTCTTACCATACAAATGGACACGGTCATAGTGCAGCGGAAGTGGCCGCAATAACTTCACTGAATCCATCAGAATTCTCCAGGACATAATCATTCTCAGCATACTTCTCATCATCACCACAGCTGCCACAATGGTAACAGCAAGTTAAATAGTGACGGAGAAATTTCTTTCGGAAGTGGAACATCTTTTGCCAGCTCCGGGAGCTGTGGGAGTAACGGAAGTGGGAGCAGCAGCCATAGCAGTAGCAGCACCAACAATGCGAGCAGCAACAGCAGTAGTGTTCACCACCACCATCATGGGAATAATCATCATGCGCATGCAGATATGGTTCCTACTCCTATCAACAGGTAACAAAAGTTTAACCCTTTCTCGTAATCCTTTTAGCGAGCATGTTTGTTGAGGGAAAGGCATATGTTTTGTGCGCTGTATTAGAGAATTGTCAGGATAGGATAGATAAGAAGATTGAGGTGTTGAATGGACATCGAGATCATCTATATCAGGAGGGAGCGGAGGGGTGTTTTATTTGTAACTCTGAGCATTCTTTGAGATATTCTGCGCAACTTAGCTGTAAGATTGGTAGGCGTGCATTTACTGAATCCCAAAAGGGATGATGCTTATTCGCTGATAGAGCCAAAGAGCCGGTGGGCATATGAACGCATTGCTACTGTCTCTTACCGAGATAACTGACCAATGCAGTGAGATAGTCAAACCCACTTAATACACCACATTCACAACCTGCTTCTCACCATCTCACCAGCGCCGATAAAAAATACATTTTAAAATGATGGAAAAGGACATAAAGGTGATAGATGAAGAACAAACACTCTTTTAATAAAAAAAGATGCTGATTTTATAGGAGGAGTAAACGGATCCAAAACAATTTTGGGTTCAAATAATGTGAACATAAAAATGTGCAGAGTTGAGTAAGTAGGTATCATCTCACAGGATTACAGTGATCATGCAGTTGCTTGCTGATAATAATTTTGCACTCTTTTTCATAAAAAGAATTATATGATTTTGGCTCTAATTTGGCGTAATGTATGAAATACTAAACGAAGCTTTCAGAAATAGCTTTACATGATTAATCGAGTTTTTTATTCATGTGTAAAAATCCAGAGGTCAAACTTTAAATATAAGGTCGACTCAGGTCACTTTTCTCAATATGACTTTGGCTAAAATGAATTTATGTAAGCGAGTCAAGTACAAGTTTATAACCTCTGTGAGCTCTCGGATACAAAATACATTTTTCTGAGTAAGCAAATTTTCATCAAGTCATTTTAGTTTTAATTCAGGAGGAAATTCCTTCTTTTTTTTGAATAAGTGAGGTTCGATCTAGCGTTTCAGCTGCCAAAGTTTAAGAACGGAGGGAGGACACGTAGGTAGTAGACACGAAGCAAATTCTGGAAGCTCAATATCAACTGACGCCAGCTAAATGAAATATGAAGGAATAGATGAGGATCATTAATAATATCCATGCTTAGATAAGAGCTCGCTAATAAATATCATACGAAATCTCAATTATGCTAAATTATTTTCAGGATGGAAGATGCGGCGGTAGCTATGTATAACGCTATCGACACCACCAGCTATAATCAAATTCTCCACAGTTATATGGCCGCTCAGCATGCTGAGCAGCTTGGAACATGGTCAAATGCCTCTGGTTAGTGAAACTCTGCTATTCTTATAAAGTGAATGTTGCATCCGCTTTTCTTATTGTCACCGCTAATCATTACGTGGTAATCTCTCTTTACCCCAACCAGCACTGGAAGACTTCAAACCACCACCGACCAACTTTCTTCAGCCAAATAGCAAACTGCCAGCTTTTATCCATGCAGCCCCACGAAACGGCTCAATCATGCATCCTTACGGTGGACGTATGTGTTTTACTGATTTTTCTTTTACTTTGTTTTCCTATGAGTAAATTGCTATGAGCATAATGTCTTTTGTAGCAAAATATTGCCAACTTTAATGAATTCTTAAACGTTTTCTGGCTTTATTAAACAGAGTACCAGCCTGACCTTCATTGGAGCACTAACGGCTACTTTGACTTCGGCTTTGGTGTTGCGTCGACCGCTGGAACAGCCGGTAATCCATCCACAGGAAATTCGTCTTCTATTACATACAACGTTCCATCGTACAATAATTTAAATTCACAGTCTACTAGAGGTAGCAAAAGTCAATCGGCTTTAATTAATGGTAAGTCCCTTCTTTAACTTTTTAATAAGCTATTGTTGCAACTTCAATACTACCCGACAACATCAATTTCAATATATAATTTCATAAAGATTCTTACCATTCATTCATATTTTGAACTACAATCAGTATCTTATCGAGTATTCTAATCATAATGAGGATGTTGGCATTCGTTCGTGATGTTGTTGTAGATCTTATTTTGTTGTGTAGGGTAATATATTAGTTCTCTGTACGCTCATTGTTCGGTATCTTATGATAATACGATAATTCATAGCAAAATGCCTAGGCCTAAATATAAAATACCTAAGCGTGATTAGTTTTTTGCGCTGGCAAACCGATAAATAACGCAACAACTGTTTGGTGGTCTCTATATTTGAAAAATCGAAGTATAATTTGACTTGAGAATAGCGACATATCGACAATGCCTTCGAGGATGCAAACAAAAGTTTTAGAATCCGTTGTTTACCGCTTCAACAATTAGTCCAAAGACTATAATATTTTCATTTTAATTGACTTACTTAAGCAAGAAAAAATCTAAAAATTTACATGGCTGAGCAAACGTTTTTTAAGTAAGGAAGCATGAGAATAAGAAATCGATTGATAGTTGAATATATATGGCTTCTTTATCTTTCAGGGTTATCATAAGCGGCATGACATTTTGATATTGACAGCGTTAATCAATTATTTGCTAGCACCAGCTGTCCCTTTCACTAATACATACTCTAATTGCATACATCGCATTGGCCAAAGACTCGATTTTTGTTTAGTTAAATTTGACGAGCTGCAAATTAGAGACAGGGAACTAACTAGTCTACTGTAATTGTTAAAAAATAGAGACCCTACCGAGGAAAGAATTTGGTATTTTGGTACATTCAATAATCGCAAACGCGGTTATTAGGATGCTGCTCATTTTCGCACGACAGTCTCCAGTTAAGAAATATTGCAACGTTGCAAAAGCCCGCGTTCCGGAAATATCTAGGCGCATGGTAAAGTTACAAAAACAACCGCAGTAGCTTCCGAAGCCGCAAAAGCGCATATAAACAGTTTTGTGATCATTAGGTCACTTCTACACTTACGTTCATTACGCTGCGCAAATTTCATAATGAGCTCATCCTGTGGCTGCCCGATCACTGCACTTTATCATGCGAAAAAAGCTTTACGTTACGACAAAAACGCCCAAAGTAAACAAGCAAAAACCACAGCATTTAATTATAGGAGTAGTATGGAGAAATTATATGTCAACTGCATTACCAACCTCCTCACTTCATACTTTTTTCAGCAAATTAAGCCAAAAATATACCTAGTACCAAGTAATTAATTGGGCAAATGAGGAAATTTCACTTTATCCTACTCTATAGGAGACTAGAAATGGCTCATCCACAAAACGTAACAAAGTCAATATGTTTTTGTCGAACAGCAAGCATAAGAAACTCAAAAATCTTCATTAAACTAACATTAGGACTTGTTATCTCTGTTTCTTTGTTTGCTTCCTTTCTCTAAACACGCATACTAATGACTACGCACATGTTCGTGTATGTACATGCATAAAAGCAACACGACCAAAGCTCGTAAAAATCTTACTTACGAAGTGAGTCGATATATTTTTTTGTTCCCTGTCTTCACGATGGATGTGGTTAAAAATTGAAATGCATCATAAAGATGACAGTTTGAACGTTTTTTTGGAGCAGTTATATCGTCGGTTTGAGACGTGTTTAAGCTCTATAAATAGTAAAAAAGCTTACATTTTGTCAGTACGATTACTATGATATTGTAAAACAAGCGGAAGCTTTATGTTTATACTTTTATAGATAAAAAAGCTTTCTGTATTGATGAAATATGGTATCAAGTAAGTAGACGTATGCCGAGAGAAATTAATTGACAGTTTTTAATGATGATGTAACTTCCAATAAATTGTTTTTCGTAATGTCATGAAATGGACTCAATAGACTCAACGACTTAACAAATGCTGAAATAAAAACAGTCTCGCAAGACTTTGTTTTTCATGACTATCTTTATCACATTTACTTTTGGCTTCGTTCTAATAATAATGAAAACAAAAGCTGCTCGAAATACGACGTGGACGTGACGTAGAGCTAAAAAAACTAATGTAATAATTTGGTCATGTCATGATAGACTGACTGCATGGATGTCTTTGCTACTGTAGATAAGAAAAAGGGTCGACTTGACCGGATTAAATTGAGCGCAGTATAATAAAAACTGAGCTAGCAAGATCTTTGTAACATTTACTTTTAAGGAAGCTTTAGTGCAACTTGAAACTATAGATTACATGTTCACGAACTAGAAGTTTGCTCGTAGTACCATAAATAAAATTCCAAGATAATTATTGGCATTTTCATGCTTGTAACAAAAACCCACTTGTACGTACCGCCCACACTTTGCTATTTAGATGGGAGTCCAGGGTTTCTTTCAGCACTTAGGTACAAGTACAAGGCGAATAATTCTGTAAGACTCTAGACCCTTTTCTGTACAAATTTTTAGGGAAAGAACCCTTAGATCTATATCTCATCACTGTAGATATCTTTTTCTTGATAGAACCTCGCCCTAATCTACCGGATCATTTACTCCCTGTTCATGTCAAGTAAATATTTGGAGGTACTGGGTAGGTAGTCGGTGACATTTCACACACGAATCTGCCTTCGTTTACGTACGTGCGTGTTTCAAAATATTTTGTATGCAACATGATACCATCACCGGGCAAGGGATATCTTATCTTCTAGCACAGTAGCAAATCCATACAAAAAAGCAAGTTTTTCACGGTTTAAGTAATTGCTGACACTCAAGGATCATTAAGTAAAAAGATTGTTGAGAACTTGGCAGATGCGGGATTCATGAATGAGGAGGTTCTTTTATTTTGGGTATGAGTGAAGCAACTCAAAAAGGGACCTAACAAAAAGATCTTTTCAAAGAAGAGAAGTAAAAACAAGAGTATATAATGATGATCATGATCAGTCGTAGGTCTTATATAAGAGCATTCATGGTAGGGGGTCTACTTGGTGCAAATTAATCCTTCTAAACGGAAGCCACCACCACTTTCTTACAAATACAGTCGTAAAGTTGTTGTTTTTAGAATAAAATTAATGACTTTTTTGGCATTTATGTTAATAACTACGAAGGGCCGGAATACAGTGAAGTTGAGTACGATTGGTGTGGCCCCGAGTCCCGAGAATGCGTAAACTGCGGTGCAGTAAGTACCCCTTTGTGGAGGCGGGATGGCACTGGCCATTACCTTTGTAATGCCTGTGGTCTGTACCACAAAATGAATGGGATGAATCGCCCTTTGATCAAGCAACCTAAACGAATAGTGAGAACATGATCCTTTTTCTTTAGAACTCATTTTTTGTGCCTTGCGCTACGCCAAATTTGCATTTTTGTTTATTATACCTCTGACCTGATCTGAACTTTTGTCATTTCTTTTATGTATATGTTACGGTAACACTTGCGTCATGCTCTTGTAGGAAAGACAAACGTTACAAAAAAAAAGTTTCACAGCTTTCAATGTTTCGTTTGTTGTATGAGAAAATCTTCGTTATTTGAAATTTTACTCTGCTTTCACTGTGTTCTGTTTTGCACAAAATACTAGATTGAGCCATTGAATGCTACTTGTGCGTAAAAGCAAGCAGACCACCTACTTACTAAATATTTTGTAGATTATTTGCTAGCAAGCATATTAATATTTAACTATTTGCAGCAAGGTGAAGAATGGGAATCAAACTAGTATACCCTGTACACTCAAATTTGAAACTTAACATGCGTCATCCATTTTTCAGTGTGTCATCAGTATTATTTTCATTCCATTTCATCATCATAGTACTTATAGTGACAATTAGCTTGGGGCCCACCAAACTGTCTCACATACTCAAGTATTTCATTAGCGACACTACGTGATTTGACAATTAAGCATGAACTCTAAGATAATTACTGTATTTTTCAGCATATACGTCGTGAATCCGTCTGAATTTTTATTGTTTTGTAATTGTATGCAGGTTCAGGGTCTTTCTCGCACAAGCAAAATCGTCGAGACGGATTAGCGACACACCCAAAACAAAGACTGGTATGTTTTTACTGTACAGCTAAATCGGAAATATAGCCATATTGACTATTTAAGTATAAACTGCATTTTATATTATAATTTCTGCAAACCCACTGTCCTCCTTTTTATCTCTTGCTGTTTTTTTTTAAATTAAGTAAAATAGTTAATGATTGTGGGGTTCCTTCTAAGTAATGCACGTGGGCCCTTTTTTAAATAGTTCCCGATACCGGCTACGATTTAGTGTTATTGCATTATAAAGTGTTTTTGGCAATGAATTAAACGGGGCAATATGATACATGAAGTGAAATTGCATGGATATTTTCTCCTTCACTTGTGTCTTGTACAAAATCCTTAAGCTTGAATCCTAAGCTCTAACTCTGGTTTGACGGAGAATATTTTCCCCCACTATTTTCAGTTTTTACTTTTTAAATGGTTGAGTAGTGTGTTATAAAAGTTTTGAAGGTTTTGGCATATAGCTAGCAAAATGATTCACATTCTTCACGTTGAATTGCTACCTTTTCTTTGAGAATGCCCCGTTACGACATGTCATTGCTTGAATTAGTGCTTGATTGGTTTTTACCGTGCCTTTGCATGTTTAATGGAATGGGATATTGGCTTTGTAATTTTCTTGTGCTTTCTTGCTTGCTTATTTAAACAAGAAGTTTTCATAAACGGTTTAAACTTACTTTACTTATAACAATTCCATAGAATGCAAATCGCCGTGTTGGAATGCTATGCTCCAACTGCCGAACAGATAAGACCTCTCTGTGGCGGAGGAACGCTAATGGAGAAGCCGTTTGCAATGCTTGTGGTCTCTACTTCAAATTGCACAACGTCCCTCGCCCACTGACAATGAAAAAGGATAACATTCAGACCAGAAAACGAAAGCCAAAGAATGGCGGAGGACCTGCAACTTCTGGGGCTAATAGGAGTACTATAATTGCTCACACGTCATCAGCAGTTAGCTCAGTAACGGCAGCAAATAATAAGGTATTTTACAATACATCCCATTTGTAATTACAGGCCGCACTGCACTGAAGAAGCCTGAGAAGGTTATGTAAGAAGCACAGAAGGTTTGATCTTTTTCTAACAATCTCTGAACTTTATTACTGCACATATGAGTTTAACTTCATTTAAATTTAAACATGATAAGTATGTAATGTTTATCTGTGGGCACCCACCACACACTATAATTATTATGAACACTTATAATTTCCAAGCGTCTACCGTTACATATTTGCATCTACGGTAGAAATCTCCTCACTATTTTATGTCTACTATCAGCTTATTGTTAAGCTTAATCAAGGTTAATTTAATACACGTTAACAGCTTAACTAGCTTAATATAAATATGTATTGTTATTGATTAAATTTGACTAATTGATCACTAAAAGTGTACAAATGGACGTCCTATAGAGATAACCCTAATTGTAAATTTTGGCAAAAAATTGAATAATTTTATGATAAAACGTAAACAACAGACAAAACATTGAAATTAAATAGTTTACAGTTGGACGGAAAGAAACGGTTTAGATTTTAGTTTCATGAGTGAACCGCATATAGCTGCGAGTGAAAATATGTTTGACTGAATTAGGACTTTGTAGTTGTAGGTTATGCCTGACTTTAGGTATGAGTGACAAGTCATAACAATTACGGATGTCGTAAGATTAAATTTCATTATTAAATAGTACTAAAACTGACAAGGTGGCACTGTCAGAGCGATTCTTACCTTAGAATTATTATGCTACTGACTCTGTCACTGGCTGTGTATATACTGTATGTTGATAGATATATAGGTGAAATCATGAAATCGTATTAATATGACTTCTCTTATTACTTGAGAAAAAAATAATTATATTATGATGATTAAACTAGTGACTATTACAATTTACAAAGTATAATGCTGTGTTTTACTTTACAAAATTTGTGACCATAAAAATAAAAGTTTGTAGAACAGAAGAAGTTATTTTAAGTATTTTAATTATTTGCGAAGTTGCCGTAAATGTATTGCATTGTGACTCGATTCTTATCTATACGGTTATTGGTCGGTTGGGACGGGTTATCATTAAAGCTAGCGAATTGTTTGGCAGGGTGCCTGACTGGATAACGTACATTTTCACGGAATTCAGTAGGAGGGGGTATAGCCACCAGGTCATCCATACCAGGACCAGAACTTGATGAAAACTCGTCGTCTCTCGCTGTTCTACTATTGGTTGAATTGTTACTTTTGTGCACAAAGGGAGCTCTACCGCTATTAATGACGAACTGATCACTACAAAAATTAGGCTTATCGCTACTCCTTAGGCTATTTGCATTACTTAACAAAAAAGACATGTCCAGTCCTTTCCTAGCAGAATCGCGAGAGCTCAAAAGTTGATCCCTGCAACTCTTTAGCGAATTTTTAATCTGGTCCCGCTTAAAGGAGAAATCGGAACTGGGGGCGGATGCGTAAAACTCAGTTCCAGAGACGGCGCTTGTTCCCGGATATCCCATTTGGATAGCAACGTTTCTTGATTTCACCTTAGGAAGCATCCCAGTTGCATGCCGTTTGCTGCTGACTTTTCCATGAGACGGAGAGGAAATTGTTGGATGAAGCCTGTACGTTTTTAAAGGTGTAAATGGAATATCCACTTCACTTTCTGTTTGCTCGCTGCTCAATTCCGTCTCCTTACTTGGTCTGACGTTCCGGTGGCCACCGGAGTGTGGTTGAGCCTTTGTGGTTTTATTGGCGGTTCCGTTTCCGAACCGGCTTTCGATTATCTTCTGATTGTCCACATATTGCCGCATAGCTTTGGCGTCCACTTGTATACATGTTTGCGGATTTGGTTGCTGTACAATGCCTAGCTGGTATACTTGCTGTAGGTGATTTTGACTAGTTGGACTCTGCAATGCTACGAACTGAGCAGTGGGAACCGGATTCCTACCTGGATCGGGATTTGGAATGACGACGCACTGAGGAGGTCCTTGAGGAGTACTAAGGAGCATTGGTATACCCTGTGGAGGTCCTTGTACTTGCTGAATTGTTGCAGGGATTGGATGAGACTGCACTGGGAAATTCTGCACGGGTGGATACGCTCCTAGAACGCCTGGATAGAAAGCGTTGGGGCTACTTGAATCAATAGGTTGTCCAACTGGAAAAAATGCTGGAGGTGGGGCTGCCTGCTGCGGGTCAATGGCAAATATTTGCTGCTGAGGCTGATGTAAAATTGCCCATTGGCCCCTTCCTGGACTATGTAGTTGCTGCTGATTCATATTTGGGATTTCATAAGCATGTACATTTCCATTAGGGTTAATTGCGGCAAGCTTCTCCGGAGAGTAGTAAAACGTATTCTGAGATGGTATTTGGAAGACATTTCCATTTTGATCTACATAATTTAGTACTTCATGCTTCTCTTGATGAAGAAGAGGGGGCTGCAGATTATTCGCACACTCCACGTTATCACGAAACTGTGACGGGGGAGGTGGTAGACCTCCAATGCCAGCTAGAAACTCGTGGTCGTCCCTTTTCCTCTTCGATCTTCGACTGGACTTCTTGTGATGATGTCTTCTGTTGTCCTCAGATGACCGAGTTTCCTCACCTTGCTTCAGGTGACTTCCACCGGGTGTCACTGAGCGGGCTCGATGCGACTTAGGATTGCCCTTACTTTTTCTTGGCTTGTTTAGGACTTCTGTCTCAGAACTCCCCACTGATAACCCTTCTCGACTTGTTCCGTCAGAAATTACATTAGCGTTAAGCATGTCTGAGGGAGTCGGTTCGTAAATCGTTTTTCCACCCAGTTTCCCATGTCGCTGAAAGGAACATCCGATGCATGAATTTAATGCTATCATGAAAACTGGATGAAATCAAAATGACATAGTAGGAAGCTATAGCACGGTTAATTTAACAATACGTTTGGCTTATTGCTTGGCTTCAGCTGTCGGTCTTGGCCAGGAAGCTTAACAGTGTTGCCTAAGTCAGGGGTCACGTCTACCGTCACGGTGTTTACAACATATTGCTGATTGCTATTAGTCCTGTATGTTTTGTTTCCTTCTTCCGCCCTATGTTAAGCACGCTTTGTTATAGTACCGTTCAACTAACAAAAAAATACGCATTTACATAATAAATTATTACGAGTGATGAGTAATCACCATTTTGGATAACAGCATCCAGGAGCTTTCACTTCTGGTGGATGGTAATTGCCCATTTGCCCTACAGGTATATCTTGCGGTTTGTGATTGTCGTTGGTATAAAAAGTAGGGTAAATGTAGGGAGGTCTTTCTTCGCCCACCTTTTTTGGAAAATAAGTATTTTAAAGTTGCAAAATAAGTCATAAATGTGAATTAGGTCATAAATTTCGCTTTACAAACTCACCGCTTTCTTTTTCAACAGCCATTCGTAATAATTGTGGTTCTGCAGTTTTAGTACTCGCACATGCTTCGACTCCCGATTTAGTACGAGTAGAGGTGACCTTTTCCTTCCATACGCAGCACATTTAAAATGTTTCTCGAAATTTGACGCGACAACATAATTATTATACATTTCCAGTTCGCATGGATCCTTTACCCGCGTTCCATCCATTTTATACAAATACTTAGCATAACCAACGGGATACTTTACCCTTTCTTGTACTACATTCAAAAGAGTTCTCATGTTCTTCTTTTTCGATGGAGGAACATGGACCAAAACGGGTTGTTCTCCATCTCTTCCGTTTTTGAAAACGTAGATATTGACGGCATGACATATCCTCCATTCCAAATCCGTGAGGTAACGGGCTTCCATTAAATAATTGAGCGATCAGTTGATCCTACGTATACTTCGGGCTCATCAAAATTTTCTAAGCGCTGCTATTGGGTCTTGTAAACGTTACGTAAAGCAAGGACGTTACCAGTACTTTTTTAAAAAGATTTATTAACTCATTACTCTGGGGTTTTTCGACATAAATGTACAAAACTTAATCCAGGATACACTGAGTCTATTTCATGCGTTAAAAAACCACCAATGTGCAGATATGTAGATGCAAAATTATTAATATCTGCAATGATAGTCATAATCATGTAAACCTACATTAGTAAATGCAATTAATTTACAAAGTGTCTCCTGGACTCCTACTGGTAGTAAGGCTTAAATCAAAATCACTTTCAAGCTATTCATGCCATATAACAAGTCGTATGTTTACAAGTGCTATTGCAAGATCCTAAAGAAGATAATCTTAGGTTATTGGTGTGATAAATGTTACATTAGCAAAGAGCACATAAGACTTCATGTGTGTGATATAGTTTTGGTTTTACGTTTTATTTGAATTTAATTAAAACACAAAAATGTTTACTCTGTGTTTTATTTTATGTACATCCAAAAGTAAAACAGATCACAGAAAAGTACAAGAAAAACTGGACACGGTCAAACAATTATTGCTTCGTTGAAGTCACATATGGTCGTGTATGTGGGTATGGGTAACAATCGTATTATGCTAAAACGTACTCAAAACTCAATCAATGCACCATTACAAATACCAAATTATGTTTAAATAATAATTCCGACCGGCGATAATAAACATACAGCTATACTACTATGTGCATTTTCTTATGTTATTTTAACATTATAGTTCATTGTGCTCCGGATGCGATTTACTAGAGGTTGGTTCCGTGGGATGAACAAATATTCCCTCCACTGTTTTCCAATAACACGAAGAATCCAAATGACTGGCTCCTATAATTTCCATTTGCCCATGAATAGGTCTACCGTATGTATTTCCAGAAGCGGAAAGATAAGCCTCGGTGTCCACATGTCTGAACTGAACCGCATCGTCCCGTTGCCAGGTATGACCCTTGCATACAATTTCCCAAATGTCACCAGAATCTCCATCTCCTGATAGAACATGTAAATTAAGGGGCACAAATTAGTACTGTTTTTAAGATGTGAGGTCCACTTTCCTTTACAGTAATCCATCTTTCAATTTTAATTAAAGTTTACATTGTAAACCACACATACCTTCCTCTCCAAAAGCACTAATTTCCTGATGACCCGATAGAGGCGATGAGAAGAGATGAGAATGCAAATTCCTTCCAGTCTGAATATGTTCTAATCGAACTTTAGTGCCGCACTCCACGGGCTCCCTAACAAAAACAAAAAGCAATGAAATCAACGCTATCATGAAATAAATTTTCTATATAAAGCATACGTTATCATAGAGGAGAAATAAAATGCAGAATAACGACACTATACTATACATACCCCCTCGTGCAAGGTGATTTCGGAGTACCCTTGACTTGCCAGTTCGAATTTACATCCTCTTTAAGGTCAGTTCCGGTAACTGACTGTTGTCCCGAGCCTGATCCATACTTCACGTCGTGGGAATGCAGTCGGACCTTAAAGGCAGTGTTCAGGAGTTTGAGCACACTTCCACAAGTAACTTCCCTAAGTCCCCTTCCATGAGCTGACTGAATGCACAATAACTGCACTAGCAAAGCGAAGAGAAGGGACTGAGCTGCAGTACTACTCCAGCTATCTAATCTAACCTTCATGTTTCCTCAAATTTATTAACCTACAAACACAAATTACAAAACTAATCACTCATAAAAATTTGCAACTCCCTATTAGGCTATTTTCAATAAATGAAATTCGTAATTGAGTGAGATAATACAATTTACTTCAGCTCCCGTCAGATTAAAAGTACTAAAGGACCCTTCCCCAATTTAAGTCGATAATTCAGCAAAAAAAAGTTAACTAAAATACGCCCGGTTTTCGAATGACAATTCACGGTGGCCTACCTGTGTTTGTATTTATCTGTCCAAGCAAACCAAAAGTGTCCAACTTCAACCAAAAGCCAAACCAACAGAGCAGAAATCAAACTGCCCTCCTTCCCAACAGCCGACATCCACGTTAAACATGTCTATTGGCCACATACACAAGTTCAGATACTCTCTGCCCTGCACTATACATATGATATGATACACTCTACGATATACTTAATACTTACCTATGTATGTACTGTATATAGTAATGTATAGATTGTAGAGTAAATAGATGTATGTAGCGTACAATTGTAGGTAGAGTAGATATTTTTTACAATGTCACCTTATTTACATAGTGTAGTAGTAGAAAGAAAAAAAGAGTAGTAAAAAGCTCTCAACCTTTCAATGAACTTACGTCACATGAGTTTTGTTTTTGTTGTATTTTACGCAGTTCGCGTTTATGGAATTCTCTAGTGCAAAAAAAGCTGTGATGAAGCAGTATAGTCCCAAAAACGTGAGCATGTTATTCACTCAGATTCACCATTTACTGCAGACGAGATAATTAAAGTAGTCAAGCAGTGTACCTTTCTGTGCATTTACTAAACTGGACAAAGGAGTGTAATGTGACTGGTTAATCTGGTTAATACAACTGGGCTAAAAATTCTGTTGCTGTTTGTGGTGTTGTAATTGTGAAGTGAACTGGTTGAATTCCTCTCCTGATCGTGGACTGCTTCCTTAAGGGCCATACGTTGCAAAAATAAACTAAAATAGTTGAGCAAGTTACATCATAACTTAATTACAACTTTTTTCAAGATCAAGACCAGCACAGTCAGTAAATGGTGAAGTGATACAAATAAAAGAAATCCTCGCAACACAAAGAAAGGGATTTTTCGTGGTCGTGGTTCGAGGAGCCAGCAGCCTTATGTGGTTTGTTATTGTTGAGCTAGACTAGCTATAAATCAATTAATAACAGTGAGCAGTGAACGCTTTACACGTTACATAAATAAACAAAGGTAAATAGAAATGAAGAAAATTATCAGTTGTAATTTTTTAAATCATGCCAATTGTATTGTAGTGTTATATAGTTGTGAAATTGATAAGGCATGATCCTTGAAAAAATACCACATATCTATATTTCATTGTGCCTTTGCTTCTGGTTTAAATTAATGGATTTATTGATTGTGAAAGGGACGAGATCCTCAATCTTCAAAAACTAAACAATAATTTCTTGGCAAATGGACTTCAGTGGTGGACGAATGATGGATTTGAACGAAGAGCCTTTATTTCCGATGGGGATAGTGAAGGAGGAAAGACTAGATCCAGATGAGGTTAGGCATTAAACTAGTTTCTGAAAAAGTGATACCCAATATTGTATTTTGGGGTGCATATACTTTACTATGAAGAGTTTTCATCAGACTTTTCACAAGACGCTAGGAGTCACTGTGTATCTGCAATTAATTGTAAATTTTTGCTTGATATATTAACAGGAAGACAAGAAAGGAGAAACTTCCCGAAGGGGCAGAACACGATCTTTAACGAAGAAATCTGCTGATAAAGTTGACATCAAAGCAAAGTTAGGTAAATGCAAAAGCCACAAATACTAACTAGCTATTAAAAGGCTCATTCGCCATTAGCCACAACCATGATGCTAAAATGTTTCATTATTTTCTGATAGAAAGGAGCAGGCAGAGTGCAAGAGAGTGCCGAGCTAGGAAAAAGCTGAGATATCAATATCTTGAAGAAATTATTTCGGAAACAGAGAAATCAATAGTTTCACTACGCAGGGAGTTGGAGTGCCTAAAAATATGGGCCAAAGACATGGATGAAGGCAGAATTCCTCCTACGCTGATTGAATATCGTCGTGCATTTTCTGAGAAGAGAGGAGAATTTAAGTACGCAAATGACGTACTAATGGAGGAACAAGGTCCTGAAATTCTCAGACATGTGCAGCCTTCCTCCACTAGCCCAGCTAGTAGTGGAATTGCTTCTGCCTCAACTAGTGCTGAAACTGGAGTGACTACAATGGCATTTTCGCCAACATCGTCTGCATTTGCTGCGATGATGCTTAGTCCTTCCAGTTTGACACATACAATATCGCCATCATAAAAATTAACACTTCGTTCACATCGTCAGTTTTTATATTTCGAATACTGATGTATTTAACTTGAGGAACACTAAATACGGTGGGAACACGAATGTTGTATTGAGTACTCTGATTATTGTGTGATTAAAACTTACATAATGCATAAAATCTTATGCTTAAAACTTAGTCATAATTACATAGTTATACATGACATGAAAAAATATATATCTGAATATTAGGGTTATAAATGAATATTATATGTAAGCAAGCTATAAAATTATTTTTTAAACATAATTACAGATATGCCTATATCAAATACTTCTAAGTTCGAGGTGTGTTAGCTGGTAAGGACACGTGATGAGATAACATTTGTAACTAATGTACAAGGAACCTAAGTCGTTTAGCGAAAACGAGATGAAATATAAAATTTATGTCATAAATAAAAGTAACTAGGTATAGGCATCATGTCTGTAAACGCAAAAGGATAATGCATAGATAAATAGTGTACTATCAAGACATCATATAATGTCCAGTTTTACTCCACTAGTGTGACCTGAGGTTTCTGCAATCACTAAATCAGTGCTGGTTTATCTAAAGAATTTTAGTTAGATATTGTAATAATTAAACTACATATTAACTATTGACTTCTGCTTATAATGTCGAATATCACAATTTTCGGTAAATCCAGAATGAGGTTTTATGTGAAGTTTAAATTGTGTTGTACGGTATGTACGTATTGTGTTTTTAGGTACGAACATTTTTGTGAATTATCAAAATCTGGTGCGATTATTAATTAGATAATTCTTCTAATGATATAATGTATTTTATTGTGAATGCTCAGACCATATGTAATGCAAAAACTGAAATTTGCGTGTCTTGTGTATTGTTGGAAGTGTTGTTCTTGCGCTTGACTTGGGTAATCTTTAGAAGTTTAGAAATTAGCTGAGCTACTGGACACGAGTCCCCTGCCCTGAAAGTCCTTATTATGATTGAGTTACATTATTACTCTTTTGTATCTTTTACCTTTATTTTTATAATTAATTAGATGTCCGTCGAACTTGTTTATCTTAAATTTTTACAGTGTACATATATATATGAGCAGTTGCATAATGGCATCTAAAGTAGTAATGAATGATTTGATTTTACTGTGCTCTTATGTCTTATGTAATACATTTTAAAATCACATAATAACAAAAACAAGTCTGTAACCTTCCTGCATTTTTAACCAGTCAATAAACAAAACTTTATTGCTTTATTTAGTGCGGTTGTTATTTCGGTCCTTATATGTGTCGTGTCCAAAGTTCAAAAATACAATATAACTGTAGATTAGTCATACGTAACTATCCATGTCCATTATACTGAATAATGTAAAACAGGCATTTCTGTGTTCATAAGTCAGTTGACACTAATGACATTCATACCAGTTTATATGTATTGACAAATAAATATGTAACATCCAACAGAAAATTTTGACTAGACACAACTGACAGACAACTAAATAACATCTACTAACCAAACTACGGAAATGGCTATTTCTTTGTGGGAGACAGACAAAAAATAGAATAACTAACAATAAATAACACGTTTTTCGATTTTCAATACATTTTTGCCTTGCTTACTTTTGCATAGGTATAGGTAAGCACGTTACCCAAATACAGTTTCATGAAACGAAGTTTGTATTACAGTTACAAAAAAGTAAAATTTGATTTAATGAAATATACCAGACTGTTAAACTGCTCTTGATTCAGGAAGTAACTTAACATTAGGTGCGTTAGATTCTTTTCTATCTTTCTTTAGAAGGGACATTATCTAAGTATTTTCTAATCAAACCAAAAGAAGCGTTTGTAATACCCCAAGACAACATTGATCTAGTATAATTCATGTGAACACCTCTGTACATTTGTTTCAAACTTCTGCCTCTTTCATTGTAAATTTTCAAAAATACCTCCTTCGGAGACTCAAAGGAACCTCCAAGTCGACTTTGCATCCTAGTTTTTACCACATTTACGGGATAGTACATTGTACTATTGAAAGCTCCTATTAGTCCACCGCTGTAAAGCAAAAATAAATTACAGTTTAGTTGTAACAATAAACGGCTATACATACAATAAAATTTGCACAATCATTCAAAAAGCACTGCAGATTAGATACTTACTTGATAAAATCGACAATAAACTTTGTAAAGGATGTTGTGCCGTGTAAAGGCATTTTCTTTTCAGCTTGTTCTCTGACCAAAAAGAAAAGAGTATTTGCAAGGGAATTCCTAAGCATTATGGCTGTTGCTCCCCGATAAAATTCTTTAACTTGGTGATGCTTCCCTATATGGCGCACGACATGAACGGTATTGTGAAATCTAGTATTAAATTTTTTATCAAGTAACAGAGTTTGAACTCTTTCAAACGGAACGGCGAAGCAAGCTTCCGTTATTCCTGCCAGGGTTGCACTAAAAATCAGGGCTGCGTGTGCATTAAAATTAGGGTGAAGCATATGAAGCCAATCCCTACTGGAACCGTACGAGAAAAACATTATTGCCATACTAGATGCTCTCATAGCCATTGGAGGCAGGACTCCACGATATAGCATATAAAGCCCTTCCTTTCGAACTTGATCTACGGCGACCGCAATAGGAACTCCGTCACGCATCTGTTCAAAAAGAAAATTATGACTTATAACATTTATTTTCATACCTTTAGTAGATTTTGAAAATTAATGTTAGATTAAACTTGATAGACTAATTTTAGCATTACCTGCCGAAACATGATTTTATGCAGTGGATACGTTGCGGTGATACTAATTAATCCACTACAAAATCCTCCCACGAAATCTTTCCACCTGGAAGGATGGAGTTTTCCTTGGTCGCGATCCTTGAGACTAGACATTTCTGCTCAGTACTGGTAGGGAACTTAGGTTAACTATACGTGGGTGGTCTATGCTGCGACAGCTTAAAGTTGTTTACAGCTAATGACTTATTAGAGATTATCATGCTGTACGCATCATTGTCTTCTTCCATGTGGCCATTCTTACAGGCAGTGTCAGTCTCGAAACGGAAATTGTCAGAAGAATAGAGTTCATCCGTCATAAACTCATCATTAAAATCCCAAACTGCTGCACCCAACGGTTAGTAGATCTGGGAAAATAGATTATCTAAGTTGCTTAATTATCAGCTGCAGTCTGCAATGGTAAAGAATTTTACAGTAAATTTTTCTCTTAGGTTAACATACATACTCTCATCTAGATTGTATTTCGAAACTGACAAAAATTGCTTAATTTCGCTGAAATTTTATTCAACTTACCATTCACAAATGCAGTTCCAAACTACACAAAGTCTAAAACAGATGATGACGATAGCTACTAAAACAAAAACCAACAAAAACAAAAGTGGTTGTCCCACCCACTGCACGTGCAAAAATCTGCCGTTCTCTACTTTTCGGCGACCAATTAGTGAAATTGAGGTCGATGTACATGTAACTAGAAAGTGTTTCCTAATTCATCAACAATAGAAAACAATAGAATTTTTTCGAGTTTTATGTTATTGCTGCTCTCGAACACAAACACCTCTGCAGACCGTGCAGTGCAGCCCTGCAGTGAAATCTTTTGCCGGGGATTGGGGATGGCTATATGGCTGGCTGTGTTGTACAGGACACAGGATGAATATCAGCGATCAGCCAGTCTTGAGCCAACCCATGTGATTTCTTCCCTTCCATCGTCATCACGATCTCCATCCGATTCCTCTCTATTCCATTTTCTTCTGCTTTTGCTAGCTGCTGTTCTGTTGCTGTTGTTGATGGGTTGTTTTGTATTTACAATTTACATTCATTGTGCATTTTACAAAAGCATTATATTTATAGCAGTCTATCAGATCAGTGTTCCGTGTCATTTGCAGTTCCGTGTTGTATTTTGTCGCGTCATTTCAAAAAAGTGCATTTTAAAATTGTGCGATATATTACCTAAATTAAAATTACGACTTTAATTATCTCACGACTGAAAGGGATAAAAAGAAGTACTTCGCGGAGGAGCAAAAAAACGAATTAGTCTCTGGCTTGAAAAATTGCGGCTTACTGTACTGCACTAACAGAGAAGCGAGTTAAAAGTTAATGAAATGCTTTTACCTACTTCATCAGATAGCCAAATGATAAAGCTCACTGTAAGGGCAGTGAAAGTAGTAATAAATCAAGAAAGGAACAGATAATGTTTACATCCGGATTCTGTTCCAACTCTCCAGTGATTTATTGTTATTACTAATAATAATCATTTATTTGGAAATTCGGATGCGTGACAGTTAAGTCTCAATGAAGTCGAAGCAAGCGGAAATTGAAAATATGAGAATGTACAAGATAATTTTTCTTGTAGTTCTTGTACTACTTCTCATTCCACTGTTGACACATTATTACTTAAACAAGGTAAGATAGTTTCCTCTTAAAAAACAAAACGCTGCACTGTTTCATATTTTTGTAAATACTTTTTTCTGCAATTTACTTGCTAACTGACTGGTTCTTTAAATTTTGTGTGTATAGGTATCCGTTGAAGAGAGCTTCAATTCTGAGCAGGACGTAAATTCGCACCCATGGATTGTCCAGTTAGCTGACGTAGACAAGCTAAAGGGAGCAGAACTTAAGTTTCGAATTGAGGAGTTGCTACGCATAAAGTTTAGTGTTGTTTCGGAACTTCGAGATTTGGAGTCGAAGAGGCAACATGTACAGTCTGAAATAGCTTTACTAAACAGAAGACTGGAGGAGGCGAAGATGGAAGCTGGGAAACGCAGGAATGAGTTAGATAGGCTGCAGATTTCTCTACAGCAGGTATGCGGAATTACATTTGGTGGATATTTAACTGATAGTTAGAAAGGCGAATACTGATTGAAGTTACAAAATTAATTTTTTTTACAATTAGGCTAAGGTAGCTGAAAAGGAAGCAATGGAGCGAAACACTCCACGACTTGGAAGACCAAAACCGGTGGCTCCTCTGAGGAATATACCGCAGTACCCGCTAAACACAGAACAACCGTCGAGCAAATCTATTCTTTCTGTTATTCAACAGTGCCAAATGGACTCCTGTTTTGACTATTCTCTATGCCCAATCTCTGCAAAATTCCAATTTTATGTATACTCACTTTCATCTTATCTCAATCTGACACGTTCTCCACCGTCTGCATCTGAAAGAAAACAGTTCTTTTTGAATAGTACTACTGATGACAACAGTATTGTGAGTTTATATAATGTAGTAGACAGAAGTCAGTATTCCACTAAAGACTATTTGAAGTCTTGTTTGTTTCTGTTGATTTTTGATGAATGTGATCAAACCAAAGTTGCTCAATTTAAGAAAAGTCTACCACATTGGTTTGGCGATGGGAGAAACCATATTATTTGGTTGTCTTGTAAGAACCCAAATAGTTACAAAGAGATATTGAGCAAAGACTATCAGAAATTTTTTGGGAGAGCAATAATTGTTAGTGAAGCAGCATACAGGGACAGTTTCAGACCCAAGTTCGACATTGTGGTCAGTCATTGGAAAAAATCCTTGCCAGGAGGTGAGATTTGGACTCATTTGCCATCAATCATTCCTGCCAGGCGAAAATATTTGGCAACATATTTAGGTAATCTTAATTGTTAGTATGAATATGATAGTAAAATAATTAGAGTTATAGTTATGTGGGTTTAAGTTGTTAACATCAAAATCTTAAATCATTTATTTGTACACAGGTGGAGAAACAGATCATTACGTGCAGTCAGAGCTTTTAAAGATACAACAAGATGACCCACAGTCGTTTGTGTTTCAATTTTCTTGCAACATACCTCAGTATCAAGGAAAGCGTTCTCCTCTTAGCGAAGAAAATGATATTAAGATATCAAACAAGGGACCCGAAAGAGGTGCAGATGGAGTTGCAAATGGAAGACTGTCCAGTTTATGCGAAAATGACTTATTGAGAACAAGACTGTTGCTAGACTCGACATTTTCACTTATAATACTACCTCCTGAGGATTTCATGATTTTGAGCTCCGACGTACTCCAGTTTCGTCTTTTCGAAAGTTTAAAACACGGCGCCATTCCCATTGTTATTGGAAGCAGATTTGAGCCTCCCTTCTCTGAAGTTATTGATTGGAGTAAAATAATTGTGACTTTACCAAGCGCAAGGATTACTGAAGTTCACTACCTTCTAAAAGCGTTTACGGACGCTGACTTGCTAGCATTCAGAAGAAATGGAAGATTGGTTTTTGAAAACTATTTGAGTACAATGGAACGAGTATCAGAAACTCTGCTTGCTGCACTAAGAACGAGAATAGGCATCCCTCCAAATGCGTACACAGATTTTCCATCACCCAGCGTTTTCAATGATAGTTTCACTGTAAGTCGATGTAAAATACTCACACCACAGTGCCACCGCCACCATTTACAGACTAATGCTAATAAAATGCTACTATGTATTTTCCTTCTAGCCATTAAAACTGGATACATTCACGATTGATCCAGAAGAGGAAGAAAATCTTGGACCAATAGAACCTCCATATCCATCACTAGCATTTGTTCGAAACTACAGCACAATTGTACTTCAGAAATACGAATTTTGGAACACCTACTATCAGCCTTTCAAGCTATATCCTTACACGCCGTGGGATTTACACGTATGATTTAAAACATTGTTTGAAATTATAGCATTTAAAAATGTTTTAAGGTACGTATTACATTATTACTATTAATAATAATGAATGGATTTGTTGACAATTTAAGGTGGTGAAAGCTGAAAAGAATAGTCTTAACAATCGATTCATCCCGTATGACTCGATTGAAACAGAAGCACTTTTAAGCATTGATGACGATGCTCATTTGAGACATGACGAAATTGTTTTCGGATTCAGGTATTGCAGTGTAAAATTAGCTATCATACATATTTTATTTATATCATAAATAAAAGCTTCGTTTCGTAACGTAAAAGTAACATTTAATAATACATAATTTAAATTGTAGGGTTTGGAGAGAGAACCGAGATCGCGTAGTTGGCTTCCCTGGTAGATATCATGCTTGGGATTTAAATTACGGAGGATGGCTCTATAATTCCAACTATTCTTGCGAGTTATCAATGGTTCTTACGGGTAAATTCTTTGTAAATGTCACTCCTTATAACTTTTGAAACCTGCAAGTCGGTCGATTCAATTCATTCTTAACTTTTTTAAACGCAGGTGCTGCATTTTACCACAAAGTGTACTCCTACTTATATACATACGAAATGCCCGCAGCAATACGTGACAAAGTTGATGAGCTGATGAACTGTGAAGATATAGCAATGAATTTTCTAGTGTCACATATAACTCAAAAACCACCAGTTAAAGTAATGCAAATACTAATATTATATTTGGACTCATATATTCAATACAGATTCAGATTTGAATTAAATGAGTGTGAGATCAATACTTATTGTTTCTATTTATCTTGAAGGTTACCTCTAGGTGGACGTTTCGCTGCCCTGGCTGTCCCGTGACATTATCAGAAGATGATTCGCATTTTCAGGAACGCCATCATTGTATAAACTTTTTTACACAGGTAATACTTGTTTATTTCAAAAGTCAGCCGTTCTTCCTTTTTATAAAAACATTCAATTACAATTTGTACTATGTATTTAACAATGCAGTTTATATATTATGTACATGGCTTTGGTTTAGCAAGTGATAGTAATTAATCTCGACATATTTTCCAATTTCTTCAGGTTTATGGATATACTCCGCTACTTTATACACAGTTCAGAGCTGACTCTATTCTCTTCAAGACAAGGATACCTCACGATAAGCAGAAATGTTTTAAATATATTTAATTAATGATCAATTATTGTGTATAGTTGACAAAACAGATATCTGTGATTACTTTTCCACTTCCACTCCTAAAGCTGCTACTACCACATCAAGCTCTATAGTGGCTTTTATTAGGTCATATTATGTGCCATTAAACCACCATCATGATCTCATGTTTGTAAATAGCTATAATTGCCTTTTATAGATTGCGATTTATAAAAATTTCATAGGTAATTTCCTTCCAAACTAACAAAAATAAAACAGAACAAATAATTTGTGTTCGAGAAATAACAAATGATAATGTAACATTAGCAAATAATAATTAAAAATAAGGACTAGTACACTATAATCCACTGTATCAATTTTTCCCACTCGCTGTTTTCCGAAAATAACTGCCATGCAGATTTCTTTAGTGTGGCTACAACCAGATTTAATGCATACCTATTCGAATTTTGAAAAATACTTAAGAGCTATTAGGTAGATAATGAATAGAATAAGTCAAATAATGATAGAGGAAAGTTCGCCCCTCATTCCTGAAACAGTAAGGGTGACTCTGATCTTTCGCTTTGAAACTTTTCACTGTTTTTATACTAAGCTGATTGATACGCAATTTTAATAGAATAAGTATACATAATCGTATTTTATTAATTTGACTTATTGAAAGCAATAAAAATGTCTATATATGTAGTTATATAATTAATTGGTCTTGATTGAGGTGATGAACTTGAACAATTTATTTTATTTTTGCATTAGCTTTGCCTTTGTGGCAGTTTGGCACTTAGGTACATACAACCTAAAATCATCGTTCTTCCTTTGCTTGTCTTTGTTGTTTATTTGAATTGGGGCAACTTAAAACGATTGGGATCATAGTATGCTGCAAGTGGGAAGTGAATAGATTGACTCATCGTATCGTAGCGTAATTCGTAATAATTCGTATGTATTTTCCTTGCTGGCTGTACTGTGACGATGAACATACACACGTGAGATTCTGTTCCGGTAGTCGATTCGATTGCCGACCAAAGTAATTTTTTAGCTGTTAAAAACTATTAAATGTTGTAATTCTAATTGTTTGTGCTATCTAATATAATCTCGCTGTTTGAACAGCAGAGTGGGGAGGAGGCTGAGGTTTCACATTTTAGGTTAATTGGCGCTTAGAATACTGATAATTCTTAAACATTTGGATTTTGGACCGCAATCAATCACCATGCTAAGCCAAAGGCAGTTGCTCCTCGTAAGTTATATTTCTTTTCTTTGTTCAGTGATATATACACCGAATGACAATGCTTGGTTTTGTTTATAAACATTATGAGTAAACTTACAATAAAAAGGAAACTTCCTTTTATTCATTTCGATTTTCGATTGGTATTATGTTTAGAGAAAGGCGAAGAGTGCCATCGTTCTAGGAGTTACAGGGACAGTTGCTTTCGGAGGAATAGGTATTTGGACAGGTAATTCAAAGTTCTTTGAGGAATTTGTCAGTCCAATGCTATCAGCAGTGGATCCAGAGTTATCACATAAAGCAGCAGTTACTTTAGCAAAGTATCATTTACAAAGAAAATCTCTGTTGGAAGAGTATCCCAACATGGTAATTTTATTAAAAATAAGGTTAAGTGTATCATAAATAAAAAACAGGAGATATGTCATCTGTGAGTGGCCATGTTTTATTGCAGCGAACCAAAATTGGACCCTTAACGGTTTCAAACCCGATTGGAATTGCAGCCGGTTTTGACAAAAATGGGGAGTGCATTTCAGGATTGAGAAAGGGAGGCTATGGCTGGGTCGAAATAGGAAGTGTCACTCCTTTACCTCAAGCAGGGAACGATAAGCCTAGAGTTTTCAGATTACCATCAGATTCCGGAATAATTAATAGGTGCTGAATAATATCTAATATTATTCTCTAATACATATAACTTATTTTCTTAGTAATCCTGCTCACTTTTATGCATAGATATGGATTTAATAATGATGGCCACGAGGTGGTGCACAAACGAGTCAAACACTTCAAAACTGAATATCCTGATTACATTGTTGGTGTAAATCTGGGTGCGAACAAAACTTCTTTAGACAGAATCTCGGATTATCAGAAAGGCATAGAGAAATTCAGTGATGTGGCCGATTATTTTGTGATAAATATTTCATCACCAAACACTCCTAATTTGCGTGATCTCCAAAACTCTGAGAGTTTAGTTCCACTATTGAAGGTCCCCAACCCAAACTCAATACCTAGCTTCCCGTAATAAATTTGCCATGAGTCCATGTTCATGTTGTAACTTTTTACTTTTATTTATAGAATGTTGTCTCAGCAAGGGACAAGCAAGATCGACGTGTTCCAATATTTCTGAAGGTAGCCCCAGACATAAGTGACATTGACATTAAAAGCATCTGTAAAATAGTTCTGCTCAAAGACTGCAGAATTGATGGCTTAATAGTATCAAATACAACTGTTCAACGAGAGAATCTGGAATCTAACAATGATCTCGTCCAACAAACTGGTGGCTTGAGTGGAAGACCTTTGGAAAGAATGAGTACAATACTAGTTGCAAAGTTTTATTCAGAATTGAAGGGCCAAATTCCAATAATTGGAGTAGGGGGTATATGGGATGGAAAAGATGCATTTGCGAAAATCCAAGCAGGTGCTTCTGCAGTTCAAATTTATAGCGTACTTGCCTACAGAGGACTTGGTGCTGTCAGCACAATCAAGAAGGAGTTGTTCGAAAACTTAGAGTAATTTCTTTGCAATAACAGAATAATATTTATTAAATTTTAGCAATCATTGAGTAGTAAGGTACATGACAATTTTTTTAAACATCTTACAGGAAGCAGGGGTACAAATCTGTATCCGAAGCTGTTGGAACTAGACATGACGATACATCACATGTTGAACATAAATCTACTAGAATGAGTACGAGCTCTGCGACAAACATGGCAGCTATCTGACGGATGACGATATGCATCAAACATTAAATATTTCAAAATATTATTTTTAACATTAGTCAAATTGTCTTAAATTGTGCTAAATATAAATCTGTCATTATAAATAACTAATATATATATTTTTATACAAATAAATACTCAAGAAATTAAATTGTTACAAGCTACAAGAAATACACTTTGGACCTATGAAGCTGAATCTGGGCTGTCACTACTCTGACTTTGCTTCTGTGCAGCTGCTGCTGCGGACAATTTTCCTAAGATCATTGCTTCAAAATCTTTGAAATTAGTAGCATTTATGTTGGCTGGTGGCACAGAATTTACACACTACTCTGACTTTGCTTCTGTGCAGCTGCTGCTGCGGACAATTTTCCTAAGATCATTGCTTCAAAATCTTTGAAATTAGTAGCATTTATGTTGGCTGGTGGCACAAAATTTACATGAGTAGACGCAGGAGTAGCAAAACCTTTAAACAGAGAGGGAGATGGTGAAGTATTCGTACTCGAACTTGGAACAGTGTCACCAAAGGTATCTGTGTTAGAACTAGCCTTAGACAACCATTCTAGCTGAACTTCACTATTGGTTGATTCTCCTTCATACGCTTTATCGGCATCACACTGCTCTTGAAATTCAACAATAGCACACTTTTTCCCAACCACCAGTGTTGTGACATTTCCGTATTTCCTGTACACGTTCATCAAGTTTTCGTACTTCCTTGGATAGTCGCCACCATCCTTTTTTCTCCATTTCAATTTCAGTCTCGGCCCTTCTGCAACTTTACTTTCTGAGGACAAAAATGAAAACTTTCCTTGCTGTTCCTTTAATATTTGTTGTCGAATTAATTCTTGCTCCTCTTGTAATGCTCGAGAGCCTTCTTTCCGCAGTCTCTCCACTTCCTTCTGGAAGGCCTCCTCCTCAGATAAACAGGGTGCTGCTGAGTACGACTTTTTAGCTTCCGCTCTTGCCTTCTCCGCCTCTCTTGCAGCCTGCTCTCTCTTTTCCAAGTCCTCTTTAAACTTTCTCCGCTTGGAGTCCAATTCTCGAAGACGTTCTTTAGCTTGCTCTTTCGCCTTCAAAGTTTGATCATAAGCATGTCTTGCTTTCTCATCCGTCAAAATTTCCAGTGCCTCTGACAACTCATGAAACAATTCTGCAGCTCTGGGGTTATCCGGGTTTTTATCAGGATGACATTTCAGTGCCTTTTTTCTGTATGCTTTTTTGATCTCCTGTTCCGTAGCACTAGCATACACCTCCAATAGTTCGTATAAGTTCTTGTCTGTAATTTTCCGCTTCAGTGCCATTTTCGCTTTTTGGTACTAAAAAAATTAAAGCTACTTCTTTTCAAAAAAGATGACAATGAAATTATTCTTAATTGTTTAAATCTGAATTTATCCAAGAACTTGCAAAATAGCTGCACTTTACTTAGAATTCAATTAGAATTTTGTATTCTCTTTCTTTTTCTTCACAAAGTTCTTGGCAAATGCGACAAATCAACAAATGCGTTACGTTACGTTTTTCGCAAATCCTTTTGATAGTGTTTACTTCAATCGTCCAATTTCCTTTCCCCCTTCTAAAAATAAACAATTGGGGTGTTGTGAGATGCCATTCTTTGTATGTTGTATGATAATATGCGACAAATTAGCCGAGCGTCTGCCATCATATCCAGCCCAGCAGTGAAGTGCAATTTTCTGCAGGAGAAGCCTGGATATAGGGAGGAAGGAAATGTGCATAGTGCATTGCAATGTGCAGTGCATACAGTGACAGACAGTCAACAAACAGCACCTACCTGACAAGTTTTTTTGTTTATGAAATGGAGTGAAGCTGAGCTGGAAACATGGGTGGAGCGGTGGAGGTGGAGGTAAGTAGGAGTAGGGGTAAGATATACTAAACTAACAATTGAGTTCCAGTCTGAAAATTCCATATCAGTATCTTCATCCGATCCAGTGGGGGGATGATTCCAATTCCAGCCTTATTATGCGTGTGTGTGCTATATATAGTACACCAATAATAATACGGATCTTATTTGTTATTATTGATTTTTTGTGTGACAAGCAATGACGGGTAGAAACGACGACAAAGTCTAGGAACTTGGAATAAGATAGACTGCAGCTTTTAAGTCTCAGGTCAATTAAAAAGGATATCATCATCATCATCATGGGATCTACTGATCTGTTTCCGGAGAAATTTGCAATGTATTTTGCAACAATGAATCCGCTGGCGTCAAGAATCTACGAGGATATAGAAGGAATCGAAGACTATGTTAAGACGCACGGACCTCCTTCCATAACGTACAACGAGAAATGCAGCATTGTCGACAAGTTTCTGATATATGACCACCTTCCCAGAAATGATGCCAATGGAAAACTGAATAAGCGACTGTCGGAATATCAAAAGCATCAACTAAACAAGAGTGAGACAAGTTTGAACTGTTTGGCAGATAATAATGAGACGATTAGCGAAGCGGAATTGGTGCAGCCAGTGTTCTATAATGACACAGTATTGGACCAAGATCATGAGTCTGTACTACTGACCTCGGTTGCTCCCAAGAAGCCGGAGAAGTATGTTTATGATGAGAATAACTACTGGATAGACGAACATTCGGCTCAATATTCCAGTTGTACGGAAACACAAGCAAGATCATGTAATTTACAACACTTCTTGGATTCGCTGCCACCTCCACCCCAAGTTCACAAGAAACATGACCACCCTTTAAAATATAGGGCGCCGCCCATTCCAACAGCTACCGTGCCAGAACGCGGCACTGATGAATCTCCGTATATTATACGATCTACAAAAAGCAATAACCAAGAGTATTCTGATCGTTATTCCAAAATTGACAAGCTAGACAGTGAAAAGTCCAAAACCAAGTATTCTGTCGCAGTTCCTCTTTTCGGGGGCATGTTGGGAGATGCACCGGCTCCAGCAAGAAAATCCACTGGTCCCAAACCTGCAGATGGTAACGAGGAAGATTTACCTAATCAGGTTCAGAACAAGGACTTGATCGCCGAATTACAGGCAAAATTGAAGAAAGGAAAACAGAGTTCCGTTGAAGGGCCGGAGTTGGACGCTGAAATAAGCTGTGGAGGGTCGGCACGATCTTCAATAAAGGTCTTTACTACATTTTCTTATATTTTAACAGTTTATCAGAGCATCCTCACCTGATAAGTTCTGGGCTGTAGCTGTATCTATCTAAGTCATGATACATCTTTTTCTGTTAGTCTATCGTACTTAAATAGGTCATTTATTGTAAAATTTTAGATACATAAGCCAAAGGCTCCTCCGCCACCTCCTCCGGCTGTACTAAAAGCACCTGGCAAAGCCAAGAAAGTAACCGATGAGCGAAAAAATGCGAAGAAAGAAGAAAAGTCCTCCTCATCTACGATGCCTTCCGGAAGAGAAATATCTGATGAATTTGTTGTAGATGTATCTAGTCCATGTAAAATTGTAAGTCATTTCGATTCTCTTACCTTACGTTTGTAAATCGCTATATACGCTACAGTGTTGAATAATTTTACGTCTTTCAGGTGACACAAAAGACGGGATTGGATTTTCTTGATAATTGGTGATCCAAATACTAATTTAAAGCCAAGTAAAGAACTCTGGTGAAATTCAGGAAACGAAGCCAAAATGAGGATATAGGTTGTGTTGCTTCATTTGATCTCATCTCATCCATTTATACAACAATAACAGACCAAGACAAGAAGGTTGCTGTTCATTGCTTTTATTTTAAAAAAATACAGGATAAAATGGAAATAAACGAATGCGGTATAGCCTTATAAAATATGTACTTTTTGTCTAATATACTACATACTACCACTAGTACCACTAGTCAAATTTAATGTTTCCATTAAAAACGTTTTATATTCCATTCTATTTATTTAAAGTACGGGTTTGTATTGCGTATTGTATCATTAAGCTTTTATAAAAACGCTAACTATTGTTCATAAAAAGAATGAGTAAGCAGTAAATTATTACTTATTTAATTAAACATTAGGTCAGTCAATCACTTAAACTTTTGAAAACTTTCCTTGCACAAATGTTCGTTCAACATTGACACCTTCTTTAATGTTAATTGTCTGCCTATGCACAAATTCGCACTGCAGTTTAGTAAAACCGACTTTTTCGAAAAGGGATATAACTTCATCCGGAGTAAAATAATAAGCACGTGTTCCATCATTTCTTGCATAAAAGTTTTCATCAATTTTCTTTCCACCTTTAAATCTTAATTGAGCCATATCATATCTTCCATAGTCTCGAAAGAAAACTATACCCCCAGATTTGACAACTTTGGAAACATTTCGTACAGCTTCTTCCTGCTTCTCTCCTGGTGATATCGAAGAAAGAACAAATATCATAGATAAAAAGTCTGCTACGTTGTGCTGAATGGAAAACTCGCTGGCTAAGGTAGAGTTGTCTTGCTTTTCTAAACTGAAACAGTCTTTAACCGTGATGTCACAAACAAAAGCTTTAATTTTCGCTTCGTCGTAATGCTCATGTGACCTATTAAAAACAAACGTCAATTTAAATCATCAATTAATTAGTGAATGAGCAATCAATAATCCGGTTATCGTTGTTGTTATTAAAATTAACATTTTATGAGTATTATATATTTTAATTACATACTTTACAAATTCAACAGCCCTCGGACTAAAGTCGCAAGCAAGGACCCGCAGCTCAGGGATTTTTTCTATCATTGGAAAAATAAAATTTCCGCAACCACACCCAACCTCCAGTAATATCGGATTTTTCTTAGTTAACACTTCCTCAAATTCCTGAAGAGTCCATTGTCTATCCTTAAAAAATCGGGTTTCATTTCGTTTATAAAACAAATCCCAGTTCTTTTTGGCTTCCTTTTCCAGCTTTACTGCCATAAACGATGTAACTTTTCGACCGTCTTGACGTGCGAGAATTTCCTTAATTTCTTCATTCGTTACTGTTTGCTGCTCTGGTAAAGTGCTACACGTTCCCACTGCCCCAGCAGCTAGCTCTAATTGCTCCATTATCCTAAAACTGAAACAAAAAGTATGCTAACTAAAAACAACCAATACAGCCAAAAGTCGACGCTAAATGCTCAATGCTCTGATTCTAAATACCTTCCGAGCCACAATATTGAAGTCAGCTACAGTTGAGAAATTGAACTTGATCACCTTTTTAGACTTTTAATTAATGCTTCAGGTAATGCTAAAAATTATTATTATCAGTTAGCTAATTTCATATCCGTCACCACGAATAATTCGTACTTTTGCACATGCTTCGTTCATTTCACTTTCAATGTTTACTCTCAGCTGCTCTGCGTGCTTTTGGATTTTGTCGTTTCTGCAATCTGCATGCACCTCTCTGCTTAGCACATGTTTTGGAAGATGAACCGCGAAGAGAACCGAATCGAATGGCGATATAGTCATTTCAAAGCAATAATCTCCAACCAGAAAAAAACTTTAGTTTAAATTGGGGCTGGAAGCAGCAGGAGTTAAAGTCAGGTGTTCGAACGTCACATCTGCTCATTTTTACGGTCTGTAGTGTCTTACACGATTTTGCAGTTTTCTTACGATTAGTTAGTCATAAATAGTTTATCGCCACCGTCAAATGCCCAAAAAAGATAAGATAGGGTCTAGAGTTAGGGTTGACTTACGCACAAGTTTCTCGGCCATGTGCCAGTAGTTGTAACGACAGGTTAAGAAGTTGCTTGTTTAGATAAGTAATAGATGCACAGTTTATAAAGTTTTTTGTAAACCAAAATTGCCTGAAGACATTGGACATTTATATTTTTTGGTAAGGAATAATTTGCTACCCGCTTAGAAGCGATTTGTAAGTATAACCAAACTCATTCCTGTTATTTGATTTATTGATCCTTAATTTATAGGTACCAAATAGAGCATTTATCAATTTATTTATTATAATAATTTCCATATTTAATACTTTCATAATTCAGTTTTACCAGTTGGAATAAGAACCAGGAAATAAAAGAATAGGACGCAAAGTCGAATTCTTACTTTTATTGGAGTGGGGAAAAAAATAAGCTCAATTTGTGACTGACCTGAGCGTAACAGTGAATATGGCGGAAAGTTTGCTGGACAGCGCTCTAGAAGATGTGTTCAATGAGGCTGCAAATGTAGTTCAGTTAAACGCTACAGGCGCGGCGAAAGGATCTGTGAAGCCAACGGATTCCCAGCTGTTGGAGTTGTATGGACTTTATAAAGTAGCTACGTGCGGACCTTGTGATGAACCTCAGCCAGGTACTTTTTTTATGAATATTAAACTTGCTTTAAAAAAAATCCACTGCAGATTTTATCACCTTGTTTTTCATTATTTAATCATGTTTTTAGGCATGTTCAATCTTAGAGCTAAAAGTAAGTGGAACGCATGGAAGGAAAAATCAGATCTATCAAAACCAGACTCTATGAATCAGTATATTAAAAAGGTAAAATATTATAAATAACGTAAAATGATATATCATTAATTAAAGTATTCGGTTTTCACTGCAGTGTATTTCGTTCTCAAATAGGTTATGCTGCTTTATGCTTGGACACCTCCAACGGAAGACGAGTTAGGAGACGGGGATTGTCGACACAAAAAAGTAAAAGTTCCGAGTGGATTCGCACCGGCAGTATCCCGACCTGCCGCTCCCATGGAAGAAAAGAAGGGCAATACGCCATTTGACTGGGTGAAAGACAATGAAATCGCTAAAATCAAAGAATGGGTTTCAAATGTGTGTTATCTTTCCACAAAAGTCTATCTTTCTAGAAAGAAATTTCTGTTTAATATCAAATTTTCAATTAAAGGTTATGTGTATTTCAGTCACCTTCTGATATAAACACGTGTGATGATGACGGTCTGACTCTACTACATTGGGCAGCTGACAGAGGTCATAAAGAAATCTGCGAACTTTTACTGGCGGCTGGGGCAGATCCTTGTCGTCCCGATGCTGATGACCAAACACCACTGGATTACGCCGTGACATGCGACCATACGGATATCATTGAACTATTATCATCAAAACCTTGACTATTTGCACTGACCACTGACTGTTAACTTAAAACTTAATTCGGCATGCTACTGGATTGTATGCAATAAGTACCAAATACTTCCTTTTAATTAATTTAACAATAAGTTAGTTGAAGTAGAGTAGGTTTTTCATAGGTATTGCACTGTAGAATGCATAGTGTACGAGATTAGGGGTTACATGACTAAATAAACTTGTTAATACTGTAGTAGCGACAGTTGGAGCAAGTATTGGTGTATTTGAGAAAATCATCAACTATGTAGGAGATTATTTTTGTATCTATCTCTTCCGGCGACTGTTATGTATGTACTTATGGAATTTTAATTTAGTAGCCTTAATACTTACTGATTTTATACCACTAACTAACAATAAGAATGAGCTATAATATAAACTATGAACACGTATATGTAGTAGTGATTTCTAGTTTAAGTATTCTTCGATATTGCCCGTTAGCTTTGTTTTTAGATTAAATCTGTACTTAAGACTGATGAAGTGCATGAATGTAATGTAATATGAATACGTTGTTTGAAACATCTAGC
The DNA here is from genome assembly GCA_027744115.1 of Acrocyrtus sp. NNG-2020. Lineage (NCBI taxonomy): Eukaryota > Metazoa > Arthropoda > Collembola > Entomobryomorpha > Entomobryidae > Acrocyrtus > Acrocyrtus sp. NNG-2020. Next base: position 42,638 of record JAHZND010002064.1, read on the forward strand.
GTGATCAGGAGCAATAATATTCTACCCAACCTAGAATAAAACATGGAAGATATCTAGTATATCCCATGTATAGTGTGACTTATTCTTTACTTGCCTTTTGCCTATATACAATAAACAATTGAGTGCATAAAAATTAAAATATTTATAGAACTTATTTCAAAAATCTCTTGAACAGTGTTATGTTACTTGTGAAATTCTTATATATTTATAAAAGCTACATATTTGACTTTTCACTGTATTTACTATGTCTATTTATTTTGTCACCTCATTTGTATTTGCATATTAAAAAAGCCGAGAGTGGCTATGAGATGTGTCCCTTCGGAATTGGAACAAAAACAAGTGTTATTAGCTTTAAAAGTTTGCCTGTTAATTATTGCCCTCCCTCCAGTAAGTATATCATAGTCATATTTTTCCTAATCTTTATTTATTTCATCTTGGAAAATCACAAATTAGTTTAATTCCAAAAAAGAAGCGGACACATTGATTTATTTGCCTTCATAATTCTCAAATTCTCCACCTAGAAAGTAACTCCGAGAATCTACTTGGAATAACCAAGCACCTTATACTTATACTCTGTAATGCAAGCACATGAAAATAGAGATTGCATTGCATGAAAACTTATTGTCAAATGACACATCTTACATATATAATGTCAACGTGAAGTTTCTTTTTGTAAGCTAGCTGTGATTCAAGCGTCATGATTCATTTATATTTTCAGCAGGAACATTTTGCACGAAATTTTTTTGACAGAGAAATATCAGCGCTTCATTCTCGTCTCATCTCCGTCTAAGTCGTTCACGTTCGTAGCTATTGTGCACGTCTTTTCATGCCTAGGAATAACTACATTACATGCCTAGCTTTTGGGATTGAATTAAAAGTTACCTAGTTTAGTTACCATTTAAAACATGAGAAGGTGAACAATGGTTGATATTTCTTCCGTGCGACAGTAGTGCTGGTGCTGGTCTGACTGAGCATCATGCATCAGTTGTAAGTAGCAGGGAGAATTGTGAACAGCAATGCTCAGTGTATGTACTACAGTTCTGCCTGCTTTTCTGACTTTTTGTAAGAATGATACCAAAAAAAGCGTGTTAAAATCTTCTCTGATGGAGAATTCATACGAGTGTAGTGTGTGTATTCAATGCACACGATGCGATGATGCCATGCCAGATGCCAGTGTCCTCATTTGTGAGTTACCTAGTTTAGTTCTCAGATGTTCAGAAGCGCTCTAACTTTGCGAGGACTGAGAAGTTTATACCACGATTTACTACACGAGAATACACTTCATTAAATCCTGTAAAACATTTACTATTACAGAAAGTACAGAAAGTACATAGGGAGCTCTAAACAGCTATACAGTTGTGAAGCTCTCATTCTATTAACTTGTCCCTCACATTTCACATCACGTCAGACAACTACCTGCGTATCTTGCTGTGGACATGAGAAAACCACTCACTCTCGAAAGACCTCAGACCGTCCTCAGTCCTGAACAAGTGAGTAGGGCACAGAGATACGCTCTTCTGAGTTGGAATTTTATCAGTCTCCCAATTTTAGCTACAGTTTGTGTAATCGAGTAAAAGTAGATTAATGGACAGCTCTTTACACATAACGCTGCGTACAACTATATCGCTATAGCTCACTGTCATTGTCATTTAGACGAATGAAGTACGACTGTTTTCTGCTACCAAGTACAGAAAATAGAAAAATAAGCTCATTCACTTTTTGTATTTTTAGTTGCGGTGCAGTTCTGTGTGAGAGAAGTGTGTTGCATAATATCTGTCGGTCAGATCAAATCCCACACCATATTTTCCATTCTGTTGTGAGTCAGCAACGTAAATAGGCAGCGTTTGAGAAAAACTATCAAAAAGTTTTTTTTTAATATTTAAATCCCAGTTAACTCTAGACTCTGGGACAGTACAGACTGTCGCTCATTTTCCATTCAGCTCCGTCATAGTTTTTGTTTTTTTGGTGAGTACGCAATTCGCCTCTCCCGTGACTCCTATAATATTGGATTGACACACATCGACAGCCAAGTCAGCTCCAACAAAAAACTTTTTTAGTGAGCGTTCATATCACTAACATTCTACTCCTATGAGCCAAAAAAGCAATAAGAAACGTATGTATTGAATATTATTGATCTGATTGATCTATTTGTGTGTTTCTTGAAAAGAGCTTAAGAACTGATCATGTGTGGAGAAGTAGCAGATTAAACATTTCTGCCAAAAAAAAGTAATAATTGACAAATTTGGAAGTGCCAAAATAAGTGTAAATTTTTTTACTGCATGGTTTCGGCCGCCTTATAAACTTGAACATATATTCTGATACTCTGAAGTCGTTTTCCATCACAAGCACAGGTAAATATTTCTTGATTTCTAGTTTACTGCCTTACAAGTTTAAGCTTTTTATTATAGTCACAGAATATTAACGTAGCATCCATTGCGTCCATTATACAGCCTACAACATGTGTGCGTACCTTAATTAGCTCATTTCTCCAGTCTCTCTTACCTACTCAAAGTCTGCACTGGAGACCCTCGCTCGATTTGAGACTTTTTCTTAGAAACTATTTTAATTGCCTGGACCAAACCAAGGCGTGGAGTTTTTTAAAAGTTAGAATGTATTCTCCTCACAACCAGATAGAGATAGGGACAGAAAGAGTTATAGTTTCTCCGAAACCGTGGGAATCAAAACAAATTTCCACCCTTTAGCAAAGCGCAGAAACAGCATTCAGTTACATGCCGTATCAAGCTCCTATCACCAAAAACTGGGCAAGAACAGAGAAAATGCTCTCTTCACTCTTCAGATATAGAAAGCTCGATTGCATACATTTCTGTGGATTGGTGAACTCATGAAGAAAAAAAGCATTCGTGAAAAGACGCATGTTTTATAAGAACACTCTTTTAAGAGGCTTCTCTGTTGCGGAGATTTTTATACTGAAACTTTTTTTTTCAAAGAAGGGAACAGGTTTTTTTGGACGAAATGGGAATTTTAGTTCTACCACCTGCCCTTGATAATAGTTTCCCTTGCGTACAAGTTCTGTCCGAATGAAACTGCTTCATAGCTGAGTGACCAAGAGACTTTCGATTTACCTATGGGATGTTCGCCTGCAGCACAGCTTTGTTTGCTCCTTCTTGCTCTATTATTATTATTGTTATTATTATGTCTCTAGTTTTCCACTCTTCTCCTGGATACATTTTCGCTTTCGTATTATGCTCATGTCTGTCCCTCTTTTTTTGTGGGGATGTTTCATGTTTTTCTATATCTACATAGAAAAAAAGCAGAGGGAGAGGAGAAAAAATAAAACTAGCCACCACAACAACAATCAGATTACATATTAGCCTTGTCTCTTGTCTGGAGGAAGGGAAGGAATATTAATGGACTGGGAACTGGGAAGGCTTCTTCAAAGCCTAACTATAAAAAAAGTATCATCGGTTTACAATGCAGGGTTTGTTAGAGGAGACAGATATATCGGGTTCTGGCAGTCATATTAAACCCATTTTTTGTGCTCATGAATTCTCCACTAGCCTAGCCCAAGCTTCTGGGAGAGTTGAGAAGTTTCTCAGTTGAAACTTCTCGCATATATCAGGAAAAGTTATATATGCGTATAAAGTTTTTTTTAACCTGAAGCAATTTTACAAAATCATTCAGGGCTTGTCAAGGTTATGTGGGGAGGGGAGCGACGAAAAAGGAGCCGCAGCCGACCAAAAGTAGTCACTGGGGGAAATAAAGATAGGCGACTTTCTGTAAAAAAGTATAAAAAAAAGTTTCTTGGGAAACAAGTGCCGACTATTGTAATCTATCTACGCACACATAGGTACATAATAAATCAGTGCACTGACTAGGACACTTGTTGCCTTTTCTCCTGTAAATAGCTCTATTGTTGGAGGGTGCAAAGTTCTGTATTTTGAGGGCACGGTCCGCCTCTCTATGTGCGTAAACAAGCTGTTTTTTTGTAAAGATTGTAACTCAGCTCAAGAGCAGCAATCTTTCACTCCAGTGTACTGTTCAAGGTTATTAGGCCCTTTCTCATTTTTAACTTTTTTTGTTGTAGCGTAACGGGACTTGGCAGCAATAAAAATGCCCAAGTTAGTTTGTGCCTGTCTGGCGTGTCAATAGGAATAGCAAAAGCAAAGCAATTTGTAAAAAAAGTAAAATGGTCATACATATAGCCTAGCCCTACTGGAAGTATTGTTAAGCAGCTATCGAGTAAAGTAGACCTAAATACTTTGTAGGGCTGAGCGACAGAGCAGTAATAGAAGTTCACAAGTTTGTGCGAGTGCGCATTGGTCTTGAAAACAATTTTGCGTGCATAAAGGCGTAATTCGATTTGCTTGCGTTTTCTACGCTATGCACTTTTCCTATGCACAATTTTGCCACTATAATCATACATATTCATATTGTTTCTCTCAACAATGCACTCCATATTACCCCCTGACCTCCTTCCATGATGTACTTGTCAGATTAGTTCAACTTTGCAGAGAAAAAAATCTTTGTACACATTCGTGCCATAAGAAACACGAGCTGTGTTGCACCTGACACTGAACAGTTCAGCCCCTCACGCATGCCTTCACATTGGCAAATTGAACGACTCCGTGGTTGATTTGTTCCAGATAATGGGGCTGCATGCCAAGAAGACGTACACTTTTTGCTTTTCAGACTAGTTCTATCATCCCTCAAAGAAAAGAAAAAGATTTTTTAGTCATCACTAGTTTACCAGATTTTGCTTCTCGTACAATACTGGTACCACTGACTGACTTTGGCCATTGCCATTTTTTATCATGATGAAAGCACTCACGACAGCAATTTAAGACGCTAGAGTGACTTGTCTTAAGTCGCTTCTTGACTACTAGAAAAAAAACTAATCATAGTTTGTTTCTGAGTGGCCGCTTTATTATTATTACTTTTATTATTATTATTATTATTTTAGCAGAACGATAATAAATTATTGGTAAGTTGGCTATGTGCTAGTGTGCGGTGTGGCCGAGTGAAGAGGGTCAAGAAATTAATGAGGCATTTGGGACTTTCTGGTACCACGTCGTGGTACTCAGAACACCATTCAAGTTGAGTAATAATGAATATGGTTAGACATTTACAATCCAACTAATATATAAATATTCATACGGTAGTTTTAGCACACACTGTATAATAATCCTCTCGTATTAAACAAGCAACTAAATGCAGGGCGGCATTTCCTTTACAGAAAAACTTAGTTGAACAAAAGTGTTAGCAATATTTTTCTCTCACTCTTGTGGGCTTAATAAGTAGAGGAAAAACAAGTTGCAGTTGCACTTTAATAATATAATTTTTTTTCCCTAAACATTTTAGTCACAGTCAGTCGAAGAGTTTTTTTTTGGTTTGCAGGTTTCTTTCTGCCAATTACTGAGCACAAACACGTTTTCAGTGCCATTGCAGTAGCACACATATATCAATTTCTGCTAAAAACCCAAGTTAGGTGTGGACTGGCTGAATGAGTTTAGTTTTTTTTCGTTTGACCTAACTTCATTACAAAAGGCCCTGCTAAAACTTTCTGTGCTTTTCAGGTTTCGATTAAAGTGATTTTTTTATGTCAATGCAGTAGTAAATGATAGATTTGTCTCGCCCACCTACTTAAGCTCAGATTGTTTGTTTTTTTAACGAAGGAAACTTAATAATTTCATTTTGTGTGCAGTGCACTCATTTAAGTTCTTAAATACGATCTCTTCTAAAAACATTCTTTAGCACATTTCGCACTCACATCGGCAACTTTTTAAACACGGAAAAATATTTTTAAAAGATTTTTTTCGCATCAGCATACTACACAAATATCCTGTCCTGGCATCTGCTTTTTTACAATACGCAATACAATCGCCTTATACTGCTAAAACGAAGATGAAATATTTATGGCGGAGGAGTGTAATTTTTAAAAAGAACAAACAGTTTTAAAAAAATGGACATCTCCTCCCGACACTTCTCGCCTATAGATCTACTTGTATTGACATCTGTTTCTTTTAGGACGAGTACAAAGAGCATTTCCTTCCTTTTTTGGTTTAGCTACGTGAAGTGAAGATGCTGTGATGATTGTTTGTACCTACAACAATGCTTTGAAATCATTCTAGGTCAAAGCACTATTGTAAAATTCGTTTATTGAACTTAGTTTTCATTCTCGAATGGAGGAGGACTGGTGGCTTTTCTTCATGCACACGAAAAAAAATTGTATGCAGGCACGCCACAGAGGGCATTCGATTAAAAAAAATACTCCTCCTCAGCACACAAAATGATATTACGGTACTCCTCGCGCCAACTCCGAGTAGGCAGCTAATTTTAGTTTTCGTCATTTTCTAGCGAAAGTACGAAATGTGCCAGGCTGAAACAGCCCACAGTCCACTAAACCGTAATCGTCACTGTTCATCTATCTATGTCATTTTATCGGGCGTATATTGAGCTGAACTGAAAAAACAGCAATCAGTCCGGAAGGAGAAGTATATTTTTATAATGAGTTGACCTGTAAAAACCGTTGTGTTGTGTGCTTATAGGCCAGCACAGATTCATACATGAATGAACGAGGTTTAAAGACAAAAAAAAATAAGTTGTTCATTAAATTGCATCTCCCTACTTTGTATGCAAATGAGAGACAATAACAATGTTTCATTTTTGTGATGATACTACAATAAAGATGACATGAGCGAATGGGCCACAGAGGGTAGGTGTCTGAAGTTTGAACTGAACTCCATTCCTCTCCGTATTGAAAGTGTGTATGAACGGGAACGAGATAAAAGAGAGCTTTTAACAATGGAAATTCTGTGATGGGTTCAGCCTTTTTGAACCTATTTTTTTCATTCAGATGAGCTTTATAATGATTAGGGATGTTATGATAGCTTGACGTGATAGGTGAAGGCTTGGAGTGCAAAATGCATCAGAGAAATGTGCTGCTTACTTCAAAAATGGTGGACCTTCTGCAGCTACTGCATTTCTACTACGACTGGGATGAAACAGGCAAAATAAGTTTGCTGCATCAGATTCAACTTTTGCGGCAGCGGCTTAACTCACAACACAACTGCACTAATAATGATCGTGACAAGGATAAAATGGGATGAGCTTGTTTTTTTTTCTTCTCTTTTCTCTCTTCCTTTTTATGAAGTGCGGCCAGTTGATTAGATTTCTTGTTGAGAAAAAAATTGTAAAGTGCTCCTATCCCAAATATTGCACTTTACCTAGTTTTTTTTCTTTATTTGACGATGAAGAAAAATAAAAAAACGTTCTTCTTTAAAGTGGTTGTTCCGTCGGTTTTTTCTCCTTCTAACACAATTTTTTTTGTTTATAGCTCCTCTGCAGTTAATCTTTATTTTTTTCGTTTTGGCGATTGAAAGTGGTGTGCCTTTGTAGCACTCTCATAATCAAGTTTTTTTTCGTTAGTGGGTACGCCAAAAGGAGATTACCATTCATTATCGGTTTTTGTTTCGCTTCTAGAGACTTTTTGTCCTTTTGCACCTTGTACAGACTAGCTGTCTCCTTTCTGCCTCAGTAATAATAAAGGGAGAAGTGATGCTCATAAACAAACATATTTTTTCACTCGTTAACAACTTGTCATCATATCAGAATGACTTTTCCTGTTGACTTCTGTTAAAAATGCTCTCATTTCTAGTGCCTGGGTGTGCGGACGGAAAGGGTGGTGGTGGTGATGATGAGCGATTTTCCATTTTGCTTGAGTTACGATCAGCATAAAAATTGGTGAGTAGTACTGCGTTTTTGTGCCTTGCGCTAGTGCTCTCCGTCCACATTTTCCTGTGTTTTTAATAAGGTGCAGTTCTCCCCAAACAAGATTCCTTCCAAAGGGGAGTGACTCATTATCCTTAATTATAATCCATATTGATCTACAACAAGGAGCAATAAAACAATTTTAACTAGAATGATACTGCTGCCGTTGCACTACAAAAGACTCCTACATAAAAATCTTTTTTACTTTATCTTCTGACAAGAGAGAGAGAGAGAGAAAAGGAGTATTTGAGCAGTGGACCAATCCGGTTTTCTCTTTGTGTGATGTACCTGCAATATAATGCAACTCTTTTTTTTTGTGAAATGGGACCCATTTATTTTCTTTCGACGTTTTTATCTACTCCCAAGCATTTTCTGTGTAATGATAGTTATATTAGAGTTTAATGAAGCGTGCAGAGGGCAGTGTGTGGTGGCAGTAGGATAACATATATTTATTTTAGCCTGAGAGGCAGGCACAGCAATAAAACGCGGAAAAAAATCTTGCTTTCACTTAACCTGTATTCAATACAGACGAGGAAAATTTTTTAGTTAGGAATCGGAACCTGAGCGCAAAAGTAGTCATTACAAAGCAAGTGCATATATTTATTTTCATCCTTCAAGAGATGGATGTGCTGTGCTATATGAGGAGTATATATGGCCATGCTTTGAGGAGATGACTTTTTAATTTACTGATTTCTACTCCTCTTATGTTTCCATTCCACTTGCACTTGTATGGAATAGCTAATGACAGGTGGATAATGCGGTTGAAGACAAGTCAGTATGAACTGCGTCTCGACTTTGAAAAAGTAGAGGTGGCACACTATTGTAAACAACTCTCGAAAGGAAGCTAAGACGCGTACAAGTGTCCTCATAATTAGTGGCCATAAAAAGCGCAAAAGCGCTAAAGACATGAAAGGTGTTTTTGTGCTACGCGCTCATAATTGCTGGTGCAGCTACTAATCTTGTACTCTCCTCAGGAGCAGTTACTTAATTGAAGGTTAAAATCTTAGCAACTGAAATAAAAATGTGCACAGAAAGTTTTTCAAATCCTTCATATTTCGCTTTACTCTTATATGGTAGGATATATGACACTGAGGAAAAGGGAAAGAATATGGCATGATGATGACATTTCAAGTTCATGTTTACTTTAGACATCTCACTCTCTTCACTAAATAAAGCGTTTCTTCTCCGCGAACAACTTATCATTATCATTAGGGATCTCGCGTGAGTGGAGATTGCAGCAGAATTTAATTTAATTTTGCTCACAGGCCTTTATTCCACCGAAAAGTCCACCGAAAGGTGCAACAATGCTCTAACTAGTCAGTATACCTAGTAAAGTTATATAGTGTCTGCTTCTGAAAGGACATGGCTAAATAGAGAAAAAAACACTTTTTAAATATTTAGCTATTTAAGGTTTAGCCAAGTCCATAATTTGATAGGATGACGAGTTATTTTATAACGAACCTTTATGAAAAAAATTATTCTTCGGATTACCATATCACATGACATGACCCTCTTGTCAGTTCAAGTTTAATGTAATTCCTTTTTTTACCTGCTCTTCCTACTAGCCACTTCCACCACCCATTTGATTTACTCACGCCGCATAATTTTGGGTTATGTACGGTGGAGGTGGAGAGTAAACATTTCTGCAAAATGTAGCGTCTTCATATTCCCAACGCATATACATATTTCTTCTCTATCATTATCTCATCGGATTCGCCCATCTGAAAAAAGTCATCTTTCAATATGGACGCAATTATAATGTTTATTGCGTAATAGAACATATTTGGGCATGCGACCTTGGTTGGTCAGATTAGATTTTGCCTGGGACACAAAGACACCTTAGTGTTGGACAGACGTATAAATAATCATCCCAAAGCCTGAGTGTCAAGTTTAATCTTCATCTGCACCTGTTTATGGCCAGTGCACAATAAAAGGATTTATTATTTAATAGTGTGCAGTTAAGTAAGCACAGAGCTATTCACCTAGCATTTCCTCAAACCAGTGCAATTGGTGTCCTTTTAAATCAAGATTAAGTATCGTTTTTCATGTGCACATCTTCAAGAAAAAGTCCATGGAACCATATTTGACCAGTCTAGAAAAAGAAATTACGATAACTTTTATAGGGACTTAACCGTTTTCCCTTATGATGATGATGTAACAGTGGTCCAAGACAAAAAAAGTTTGATTGGTGATACGTCTTGGGATTGTGATTAAAACTGAAAATGGAAGTTTTACCTCATGTTACCCATGTATGACCTTATTCGAAGTTAGCTCTTCTGTGACACTTTTCTTCTTCTTTTTTTTCTGCTCACAGTCCGGACATTCAGGTTTGAAGGTGTAGAGGACACAGCTAATAGCATCCCCTATTAGCTCATTTTTTTGCAGGGGATACAGATCAAGTTTTTATTGTCTTTCATGTCCTTTCTGTTTGGCTTTATAATAAATGTTCGGGGTGGTAAAATTGCATTTTGAAGACGGGCTTGTTGTTCCCGTTTATATAGATTTTTTTATACTGTGAGTGTCATTACCAATCCATATATGGAGGAGACCACAAGTGCAAACTTCCCAAAAAAAAACTATTATTCATCGTGATAGATGCTTCATGATTGCCTTTACATGATCATCCCCACCATTTTGCAATTTTCATCTGAATTTTTTTGAAGAACAAGAACAGTTTTATTTTTCACTCGACGCTGGTTTTCGTGTCTTCCTTCATATTTTCGAATAACAGCGTTTGTGAAAACCTGTAAATCTTGAACATGTCAATAACAGAATCGTAAAGTATGATTTTAATGGAACTTCTGTGGGAAGTTTAATGAGCCTTGCGTTGGTATTATAAATGAGTGCAGAGGTACTAATACCCTTATGAAAATGGGCTTAAAAGAGTATAAAAGTCGGCAGATATCACTTTTGCGAGTGAAGCAAAAACTTATTATTCGCATGTGTGTGGTAGTGGCGTGTATGTATACTGCATGTTGCATCTACCGTCGCGTCATCATCTCGCTAATGATGCGTTCGAGAGAGGAAAAAACTACTCAATTTTAGAATGTGTGGGATGGGATTACGCAGAGAGATATAGAGTGAAGCTGCAGTGGTGCAGCGATGTCTTGTCATTGACGCTGAGTCTGAGTAAAATCGCGTCAGATTGCCAGTTGGCAGGAGAACTGAAAGATTGTTATCAAAATCAGTGCAGTTTTCTGGTTTGTCAAAGGACGTGAAAAGAGAAGTTGAAAAGTAATGCATTTATAATAGGCTGGGAAGATTTTGAGCGTTTATAGCGTTGTGCATTGTTCAAAACACTGAAGAAGCTTTTTTGTTTGGTGAGAAGGTGCGTGATATACAGAAGGAAAGAAGAAAATAGCAGTAGTTTTAAGTTCCAGTTTAGTTTGCATTTAAAGAAATTGCGAGGCCACTCGACAGCACGAGTTGAGAAGGAATCAAATCAGAAGACGCTGTTTAATAAAAGGTATGTGCTTTTTGTACGCAGATCCTTCACGCAACACTTGACCTATGAGAGTTTTTCTGGCTAAACTTGACATTGACTTAAGAGCTTTAGAAATTAGAAGGGGTTTTTCTCTATTGAATTCTCATGGCACATGAGATGATGATCTCCCCTTCGTCTTGTATTGATCGTGATTCGTGATCGTTTCTTGTGGCTGGGTTGGGTCTTGTGTGCTTCAATCACGTTTGCAAGCTGTACTTTCAGGCGTGCACATGCATAAATTGTGAAACAAAGTCTTAAAAATTGCATGGTAGCAGCAGAAAGCAGAAGCATTGTTCATTCATTTTAATTTTTTTCTAAACCCTGCACACATTGTTGCATTAATGAACCAAGAAGCTTAATATGCTAATATTTAAATAATAATAACTTCCGTTGTGGTTCATATAGTCGTGAATATAATGATTGCTGTAGATCCTCCTGGGCCGTTTGCCGTTTCTTTAAGTTTTTGTTTTCATAAAGAGAACTTCATGGTGGTCCTTGAAATATTAGTCTGCAGTGAAATTTATTAAAGTTTGCATTTTAGTTTCGCTAAAGAACGAGTGGAAATACATGGAATTAGCGCTGAGCATTACCATTCGCATTCGCCATCACCGAAAAATAAGATTTTTTTTCGAGAAGAGTGAGCTCTTCAGTTTCAACTTGTCAAGAGTGTTGTTTTCTGAGTAAAATCTCATCCGCAAAAAATATAATTCTTTCTGCTTGTCTTGTTCCCACACTGTCCATTTCTGGATTAGCCTATTCTGAGAACTCGCAGTCAGATCACTTATCATCGTCATCGTGCCAGTGTGCTGTCCGGTTGTATTCGGAAGAGCGGTACCTATACTTTCCACTGTAGCTATACACGAGTTGCAAAGTTTGCAATTTTCAGATTCTGTGACAAGGTTGTGGTAAGTGGTCAACACTAACACTCAGCAACAGGGGAGTAGAGAAGAGTTGTGGATGAGTCACAGAACGGAATGTATAATTGAATGACCATACAAAGCTATTTTTCTCGAATTAGATTAGAGACCTTGTGAGCTCTCTGTTCGCCTACTGTAGGATATGATTATATCATTATCTTATTGCGTATGGTGATGGCAATATGGCAATAAACAGCCTCAAATACAATGCGCATACAAAGTTTTGGTTTTTGGAAAATCATATTTCTCCAGCAGTTTATCATCTTCATCACTGCTCCCCGCAAGCGCAGTCTAAAGCTTTATCTGGAATCTGGATTTCCATTTATTGCAGTTGATGGCTGTTTTTGTGCCTCCATCATCCAGACACCACACTACCCATATAATTTTTCAATAGTGAGACATCTCGCAGTTGAGTTATCGCCAGCACTATCTATTTTTACTTTAGTGGCGAGGTACAAAGTATTTTTGCAAACAACTTTAGTAGTCATCAGAATAACAATGTGGTTTGCTGCAATTAACAACTTTCGTTTTCTCATTTTTCTGCACATGTTCGTATGTAGGCGATGATAGGTGATTTGTGAGAACAAGCCCAAAACCCATACTTAGAGATTATTTAAGCTGCCCATGTTAGCATCATTAGATGAAATCGTAGATGGATTACTCATAAATCAAGATTGAAGCATTTACGAAGTTCATAAATTGAGAAAAAAAATCATTTTGAAAGTTATTTCGTGTAGGATGTAATTTGATTTTTATGTGCGTTTTTGTGCGTTTTAAGGTGCACTTTATGTAAGTTTATATTCTGCTCAGGAGCTTATCATGATATTTTTACATTTTTTCAGATGGGTCGCGAAAAGAGAGGCCCCTCCGCTCTCGAGGCGTGGGCGAGACAACTCACAGATGGATATCCACATGTGTCTGTTAATAATATGACAACAAGCTGGAGAAATGGCCTTGCCTTCTGCGCACTTATCCACCGATTCAGACCAGATCTCATGTAAGACAAAGCAAAAGCAATTATACTAAAAGTTATGTTTTTACAGCGTGCTGAATGGAATTTGGAAAATAATTTTCACTCCTTGAATATAATCATTTGATTTTGATGTTAGTGAATATGAGAAGTTGGAACCATCCGATATTATTGGGAACTGCTCGCTGGCCTTTGAAACAGCAGAGAGCAAACTGGGAATTCCAGCCCTGCTCGATCCGGAAGGTAAAAAATTCTCTCATTTCTTCTTCAAAAGTATCTCTGCTCAAAATAAATTATGAATGGATTTACCTATTTGTGAAATTGATGTGATGATGATAATGACTACGACTATTCTCTTTCTCGCGCTGATGCACCTGCATCATGCAATTGCAACTGCAACTCGGAGCCGAATTGTCAGAGAATTTCGTTATGCAGGTTTTATGCAGAAAATGAAATTCGTTCATGTGAGATGCACATTATGGATGCACATTTTTCCCATGCCCTGATACATTTGCAAATTTTTCTGTGCATGATTTTTTCCCTTTTCAACCACCTTTCCTTGGTTCGGTTCACTTTAGTATCAACTGCATCATATTTTTTGGTAGGTACAAGAAAAGAAAACGACTTTAAAAATTCCCTTGCAAAAGGGGCAAGCTTTTTGAAAATGAATATTCAAGCATTTCTTTCTGTTCAGTGATGTTTTACTGCTGTATCATGATAAAAAGTTTAGCTCATTTCATTTCACATTTCACTACTTCCACCATATCATTTTTCTTTTGCTGCGTCCAAA
>JAHZND010002065.1:0-19430 GCA_027744115.1 Acrocyrtus sp. NNG-2020
TTGTGAAGTTCTTCCCGAAAATTAAATTTTTGTGGAAGTGGAACGGAGCTGCCCCCAAAACTATCCCGAAGAATTTGATGCTGGAACAGTGGTTCCCGCAGATAGACATTTTAGGTATGAACTTTACCTAAAATGAACTTAAAGAATGTTTAATTGGTTTTTAGTAATGACTCAAATTCCTTTATCACCATTAATATAGCACATCCAAAGATCCGCGGGTTTATTACACAGGGAGGCAGGCCTAGTACTTTGGAGGGGTTATACAACAGTGTGCCAATGATAGCCTTTCCGGTCCTTGTAAGTGGTGATCATCATAATTTATAACCGGTCTCAAAAGTAAAACTGATCTGCCTAAATTCATGAATTAATTTTTTAGGGCGATCAAGACTTCAATACCCAAAGGATGAGTGAAACTGGCGCAGTAGTAAAACTAGACTTGACGAACCTAAAGTTTGAAGACTTGCGAGATGCAGTTGAGAAGGTGGTCTACGATCCCAGGTATGGTATTGTTAAAAAATTCAGGTATAACAATTAGTTTCATCTTCATTATAAAAAATTTAATTTTTCAGTGTGAAAAAGAGACTAACAAAACTGCAAAGTATTTTCCGAGATCGCCCAATGACGCCACTCCAGACAGCTCTTTGGTGGACGGAGTATGTACTCAGAAACGAAGACACCGCTCACCTGCAGCCCTACGGAAACAGCCAGTATTGGTTTGTGCGGCGCCAGGTGGATGTATGGGCATTTTTAACTATAGTAGCTCTTTCAGCTATTGTATGCAGTGTCGTAGTCGCCACAAAATTAGCGAACAATTTTAATGAAAACCGTAAACAGAAAATTGCTTAAATTACCAATATACTCTGTAAAAGCCAAGGTGTTATGAGATTCAGTATTAAAGTTTTTAAAGTAAAATAAAAAAGATTTTAATAACCAATGCTAGAAATTAATAAAAAAGGTGTACTGAAATTATTTTCAGATTTCTGTGAAATTTGCATTGATTTTTACAAGCTCGATAGAGATGCATTTCTTCTTTGCAAACAACGCAGCAATTGTGAACAAAGAGCTTTCTATAGAAAGAGCCACTACTGCTCGTGCACAGGCCAAGTGCAATGAGTGAATTATAAATTTGATCCCGGCAAAAGAGCAAGTCTGCTGAAAAATACTCACAAACACGACATGTCACATGTGAATGGTTGTTCATTTAATATTGGTAATTACACTGTACAGGTAACTTAACTGTAGAGCGTAATTAATCAGCAACGACAGTTGACTAAAAAAGAAATAAATCATGGCTACAGTTATCCCTCAAAAAAGAGCGTTATTTCCCTCCATTTCTCTCACTAATGTTTTGAGTGATTTATTGCTAATTTCACCACGCCAAGATCAAATGGGGGATCATCAAATTTATCAACACGAAGACCAGCAAAAACCTAAAAGATTTAAGTCTGACAGTTATGATAACTGTGAAAGTGATTCAGTAAAAGGATTCAACGCTGCAATGACAATGTCAAAAATATTAAAAGTAATTGATCCGCCCGATAAAACTATTCTTGGTCATCAGCAGTTCCAGCCGTTCATCCAGCTCGTGTTATCAAGAATTGTTAAAAGATTGGGGGACGTTGTGGGGATGAGTGGGGACGAGTGTGGAGGCAAGAAGGAGAAGGACACAGACAGGGATTTGGTGCTGAAGGGGATGATGGGTGAACTGGATGAGCTGGAGAATTATGTTGTTGATAGGTTGAATACTGGACACTGGAAGAGTGTGGATGGAGTTTGGAGGAGAATGTTTTCGGTTGTTTGTTTGCTAAAGGTGAGTGAAGGGCGAGGAGGAGGCCACCTAACTATAAGTATAATTATTTGAGGTGGTACTGAATGGTATTGAGTGCATTTTATAAGAGTAATTAATTAATTCATAAACATAACATGTTTACATTATTGCATTTATTTATTTTTGTTTTTTTAGCACAGATTCCAATTCAGCTATTGATACGAGACGTGAAGGTGGAAACGGCGATCCGAACATGTGACATGGGAATCATTATGGGAGACCGAGGAATTTGTGAGGGTGTCCTAGGAAGGATTGCTGATGAACTGTCTGAGGTTCTAACGATGGAATGCGATTTAGATGAGGAGAGTGATAAAAGTGGACATAGCGGTAGTGCTATGACTACAGAAGACGTCCTGCTAAGAAACAAGTCAGTTAACGAATTTAAAATCAGAGAAGCAGTGAAACCGTCGATGGAGGAGTTCTTGGGGTTTATGGAAGGAGAAGGCATGCCTGTCAAGCTAAAGGGAATTGTTGATCATTGGCCGGCAACTGGAAAATGGAGTGTAGAGCATATTGGAAAGGTTATATATCTGATGATATGAATTATAATTTTGTGCTGATTTTTTACTTTTGATATGTCTAGTTATAGTTAGATTTTATTGTTAAGCTTCTTTATCTTTATTCCATTTAATTTGTGTAGGTTGCCGGCCTGAGATCAGTTCCGGTTGAGATTGGACGGAACTATACGGATGAGGATTGGACACAAAAGATTATGACAGTGAATGAGTTTATTGCAGCGTATATGAGGGATGGCGACAGTACAAATCATCAGCAAAATAAAATAGGATATCTTGCTCAATACGACCTATTTTCTCATATACCTTCACTTGCCAGGGATATCATTACACCAGATTACGTTCAGTTGTCAAAAGATCCGGAAAGGAGTCTGGAAGTGAACGCCTGGTTTGGACCGAGGGGCACCATATCGCCGGCACATTTTGACATGAAGCATAACGTATTTGTTCAAGTGTTTGGAGTCAAAGTGATGAGATTATTTCCACCAAAAGAAGAGAGAATAAAGGGATATGGAAAGGGAAGTTTGCTATTTAACACGAGTAGTGTAGATGTGGAAGGGGGTGGAGAGGAGTGTATGGCGATGAAGGACGTGGTTCATTGTGATGTGGTGGTGAGAGGTGGAGAAGGAATATTTATACCGAAAGGATGGTGGCATTATGTAAAAAGTTTAGAGGAGGGATTTTCAGTTAGCTTTTGGTTCGATTAATTAGAGTGAATAAGTTTGGAGTATTTTAAAAATATTATTTTAAATTAAATTAGATTTAGAAGGAAGAAACTTAATATTATATTTTACAAACAACATGAATCTGTTTTTAAAATTGCGCTTCTGCTAGAAAAATAAGCAGATATTATGTAGTTTTGATCATCTTAACTCGAAAATATGTGGTTTTTGTCATTAGCAGTTATTAATGCTGTTATTAAAACTGGCTAAAGTCTGACTTATATTTCCTTGA
This sequence comes from Acrocyrtus sp. NNG-2020, assembly GCA_027744115.1. Lineage (NCBI taxonomy): Eukaryota > Metazoa > Arthropoda > Collembola > Entomobryomorpha > Entomobryidae > Acrocyrtus > Acrocyrtus sp. NNG-2020. The sequence goes on from JAHZND010002065.1 coordinate 3,298, forward strand.
ACTTACACGGATCATTTTCAATTTCTTTAATGGATAACTTAACCATTCAGGAAACATTCAATAAATAAACAAAGTTACCCTATTCACTATTCATCATTTTTGACGCTGTCTCACTAAACATGTTGTAATACACCATGAAAAGTGTTGTAATTTTATAATTTTCTTTGAAGAGGTAAAACTGCAATAAACTTCAGTGACATGATCTTGAGTGACAAAGCTACTCCTTAAAATAATTATACAAACACTTGTCGTAAAATACACTAAAAATAAATCAATGCGTTTTTTTCTTTTTTACTTGATGCCTATTGCCTCGGCTCGGCATACCGTTGCTCTTGTCCTTGCACTGGCCATAAATTTTTCTCTGAGCTGAACTTCATGTATTTGTCTGAACAGCTCTTTATTCTGCTGTGCACTTGATAAAGTTAATTTGTTTTGCTGTTAGTCATTAGTTTAGTTGATAAAAGATAAGCGCATGAAAAGACAGAAAGGTCATGGCGGTCACTAAAATATTTTAAATTTAGTTTTTACATGTTTCTTAACTAATTACACTACCCTTGTGCCTTTCTCGCCTCCCACAAAGAACCACTTTGCTTGCTGTATTCAACGCAATTGCAAATTTATAAAAATTAGTACTATTTCATGTTATCAGTTCTTAAAAACTAACCAAGAAATATTTTATACGACTGCAAAAATTATGACTTTCCCTAGAAGTGGATTATATTTTAAATTCAAAGTCATTAGTTAATTAGCCTTCGAGTTAGTCAACACATCACCGCCTAAATTGACATGCCCGTGGAGTTATCATGCCATAAATTATAATGGCTTCTGTAAAATACCGTAAGCACTTGGTGTCACATTGAAGGTTCATTGGTCGCTCCACCTAAAAATTAAGTTAAATTCAACTGTATTGCATTTCATGCATTTTACCTAAAAAAATCCAACCTTCTTCAAATTTTTTTTTTTAAAATGTACCCATTTCACAAATAAATTTCATTATTTCATAATAATTTTCCTGCGAGACTGCCTAAAGATGAATGATTACGTAGTGCATTAGTAAATTAATTACATTCTTCTTCAATAAGAGCGTTGATTTCGTAATTTGTATGGAATTTTTTGAATGTTCAAGTTAATATTAGAGAAATTGGTGTTGAGTCGAACTTTCATTTAAGTTAAATTACAGTTAATTAATTGCTCACGTCTCCAAGACTGAATGTTGATACAGTCATAAAGCAACTTGTCTACTACCTAATTGACTTGTGGCAACTTTAAAGCAATAAAATCAATACAAGAGGCAGTGTATCAATTTCAACTTTTAATGTATTTCTTCCTTTCTCCAGAACACACTTAAACATCACTTTATCTGGAATTAACATGCCGCTTCTTTACAAAAAAAACTTTTTTCGTCTTACTCTTATGACCCAATTAAAAACAGAATTTTTGCAGTTTAGTCCCTATTCATTTCCTGGAAGATTTGTCACTCCCTATACATTACACTTCCTGAAAGAAATGAGTAGTCCATTCATTAAATTTCGCATTTTCAAAAACATAACTTTATAAATTTATGAGAAAGGCGTATATAAAAAAGCTATTCACAGTTCATAGAATTTCTCCTTTTTCGTCAGATAACCAATCCATATTTATACGAGACGATGAATGGCAATCACAATATCAGCAAAAGTACGAGTGAGAATACGAGTCAACGAGTCGGCAACTTGGAAGATGATAACTTGTCTGAGCCTCCATCTCCACAGAGGCAAAAGCCAAAGAGAACCCTGACAAGTTTTTATTTTATGAGTTTAACTTCGCAAGTTAAAACGAGCCAAGTTTGGCTTTGTGGCTGTTTTAGCTGTGAAGTTGGCTGGCTTCTGGATTGGTGAAATAATTGTAATCTGGACTTGATGCATTTCAATTGACTATATGACGAGGAATTTTTTCAGTTTGAAAAAATGCCAGATTCCGAAGCGAAGCCTCTCACTAGTGGAGGGGGAGTAGGTGGGAGGGGAAAGTTCTATATGAGTATTATTTGCGTGTATCTGATAATCACTGTGTGTGTTCAGCTTTACATTATATTCCATCTGAGGGGCGAAGTGAGCCAGTATAAGTTGCTTTCCAAGCCGGAAAAAGTTTGCGAGTTTTATAGGGCGGAGCAGTGCTGCGAAGAAAATCCAGAGGGACAGGGAGAAGTTGTGGTGCACCAGTTGTGGAAACGCGCTACTGGAAATGGGAATGGAAACGGGAATGGAAACGGGAATCATAGCTGTCCTGCTGGATGTGTCCCGAAGAAAAAGAGAAGAGTCGGGTTCCAAGGTAGAAATGAAGAGACTCGGCTAGTTCATGGAACGACGACTACAACTGCTGCTCCAAGTCATTCCGGGATATTCCTCTTGGTGGTATTCGGGAGGACCATATCCCGCCGGAAACGATTATTCGAATGGGTACCCAAGTGGAAATGGGTATACGGGATATCCTGCAGGCTACCCGAGTGGAAGTGATTACACCTGGTATCCTAGTGGGAGCAACAACGGCTACTCTCAATCAGGACAAAGTTATCCAGCGCAGAATGGAGGTGGATTTACTAGCTATTCAAGTTGGTATGGAGGACCAGGGTCTCCTGGATTGCCAGGTCCACCAGGACCACCTGGAGATCCGGGTTGGCCTGGACAATCGGGAGATGTGGGTTGGTCCGGTAGTCCGGGACAAGCTGGATGGCCTGGGGAGCCCGGATCACCTGGGGAGGTGGGTTGGCCAGGAGCACCTGGACTACCTGGTGGGCAGGGCGCTCCAGGACCTCCAGGAGATGTAGGATGGCCAGGAGCCCCAGGATGGCCAGGTGCACCTGGAGCGCCAGGAGATTCGGGATGGCCTGGTGCTCCAGGTTGGGCAGGCGGAGCGGGAGCAGCTGGAGCACCTGGTTTGCCAGGTAAGTTTTTATGGGATATTCGTAAGCTGTTAGTTATAACCGTAGAAATTAAATTAATACGTATTTTTATAGGAGAACCAGGTAGACCAGGTCTTCCTGGACGACCAGGAGCTGCAGGAGCCAGAGGAGCCCCAGGTGCGCCCCACTATTTTCAAAAATCCACCAAGCCATTTCCCAATATTTATTCAATTCCATTTTTAATCAATGTTTTCCAGGAGGCCGAGGTAGTAGTGGACTGCCAGGAAGTCCAGGCAATCGAGGATCCCCTGGAGTACAAGGGCCGTCTGGCAGTCGTGGCCACCCTGGAGTCACTGTAAGTGCTCAATTCTTTTGTTTGAAGATGAAATAAATATTTATAAATTACCCATATAATTCCGTGACAGTTTCAAAATGGGTACAACGGTTACGGCGGCTCTACCTACTCCAATCCAGGAGGCAGTTACTCCTATCAGCACCAATATGGCGCAAATCGCTATCCTGGTCGTGGAGATCAAACTCCGGAGGACAACACTGATCTAGCAGCAGCCAAGCCAAAGAACGATACAGAAATATCGGAAGTATTACGGGAGCTCCGTCTTTTGGACCATCCACGGTGTAAAGATGAAGTGGACCACAGGAAGCTCATGCAGGACTTCAGTAACCGGGGAAAAGTGTCGTTTATGATATTGGTGGATTTGGAGGATAGCGTGTACTGCATCGTCCACGCTTAAACTAGCCAAGCGACAAAAACGACTGGGGAATCTCATTTGTAAAACTTTACAAAATTTTTAACGAGAGTAAAGTCAAAATACATAGGTCAACATGAATTAATTTGCAGTGTACATAGCTTTTACCTTTTCTGTATAATTAATCATTGTTTCTTTATTGTGTAATAAAAATTAAAATTTAAAGCTATGTAGTTATTTATTGATAAGATGAAGACATGAGTGTACTTCTGGGACTGACTTCTGTTAGCGAGGTTCAGGGAAGTAGTCAGCATAGAACAAATTCCATCCGATGGCACCAACCAGCAAAACAATTGTGAGTACAAGTGAAGCCCACCATATTTTTTTCTCAAGTGATGTTGGTTTGATATTCTTCAGGACGAAGATCCCTACCAACAGTCCAATCACGGCGCCTCCAAAATGGGCTGCATAGCCAATCTATAGTAGATGTGGTATTAAATCTTGCATCAAATTTTCACTACATAATTATATAGGTTAGGTAAAATACTCATTATTTAATATTACTTAATTACCCTCTGGTCCACTGGCTCAACGTAGCGATAATAGAGTGCAATGCCCACATCGAATACCACAAAAATTGTGAAGGCGATGACTCGAACCCACGGCAATCCCATTTCCGACCAGTTCTAAATATGTAGATCAGATAAAGATGCAGATTTATTTTTGCAGTTACTAATTAGTACATAACTCGAGAGATATTTTATTTGGTTTTTGTGGCCCTACCATTATTACTGTGGCCATGTGGGCAGTAATTAATGCATATACTCCACCGGATGCCCCTGCTAGATACACAGTGGGGTCCGTAATGCTCGTGGCAAGGGAGCCTGCATGATTAAAAGTAATTAAAAAGTTGAAAGTGACTTTCACTTTAAAAAAAACATAAATGCTAGAGTAAATACCCGCAATAACTCCCAAACAATATACTGGAAGGACCCTATGACACCTTAGTATGTAGATACAATATAATGATCTAAATTCTTTAAAACAATTCTTAGAGGTAATAAGGTAAACAATAATTCGAAATATATTTATATCAAAAAATAACAATATTACAATAGAGCTGGTTAGAACTTTTAGACGTTTAAAGTAATTATATTAATTGTCATTGATACTGATAACTAATAGCACGTAAACTGTAATTTTAAATTGCCACTTGAAATTTGAGAAAGAATAAAGGATCAACTACCGTGGCCTATGAATTTCACTGTGCCTTTTCAAGCGTTCCAATATAGGAAACTCCTTTTTGCATACTTCACAACGATAGGGCATCTCTCCAATGTGTATTTTAAGGTGAGCTCTGAAATTTGACATAATGTGGAACTCCTTTCCACAAAAGTCACAGTGAAAATCCTTGGGACGATTTTTGTCGTGGGTTTGCAAATGCAGCTTAAGATCATTTAGCGACTTAAAAGTCTCAGGACATTTATGGCAGAAAAATGGACGTTCTTGAATATGTGAGCGGAAATGAGCTTGCAATGTGTTCCCTCCTGAGGAAATTTTATTACAAAAAACACAGCCGTAGCGATTTTTGAAGACTTCCGGGTGAGCACACTTGACGTGCTTGAGGAGTACACGCTCTGATCCAAACTTGCATTTACAACTTTTGCACTGTTCCATTTTATCGGTGGTAATGTGTGTTTTCAGATGATTGTCGTAGTTTAATCGCCACTTGAATTTAACCTTGCAAATTTTGCACTGGAAAAGCTTTAAAGTCGAGTGTACTGTAAAATGCACTTTAAGTTCGCCTGGGGTTGTAAATCGCTTTTGGCAAGTAGAACATTCATGATTTCTTTCAAGAGTGTGAGCGCGTTTCGTGTGAAGATTTAAGTTGGATTTTGTACGGAAAACTTTGTCACATTTGATACAGTTAAATTGGTGAGATTTTTCGTTTGTCATTTTCAAAAAATCGGACACATGTGTTGTCAAATTTCCAATGATTCAAAAACATTCAATAATTAATATTTTGGTATAGCACGGATAGAAACAAAAATTATTGCTAGCAGTAGAACTGATAATGAGACTGCAGAATATGTGCTGGCGAGTTACTCAAAATATTGTAAAAGAATGAATGGAAGGCGATATGGTGTATTAAAAATACACTTTTGCACTTACTTACTTTGCTTTTGTAGTGTGGTATACTGCACCTTGTTGTTCAGTGTGCAGATGGGTTGTAGGAAAAACCATTTATTAAGAAAGCTTAAATCGAACTGAATACTGAGAAAATGAGATTATTGTGTGCGGCTAAGACTAGCTATATGTCCTTTCATGTTATTGAAACAATGGGAACGATAGTCTGAAGTCTGAACAGAAATAGAAAAGAACCCACGTATACTAAAAAGTATTCCTGAAAAATCCCAAACATATTAGGAGACACCTGTATGGTAACTCCGTAGCCTTTTTCTGTTTGCTTTGTGATTTTATGCTTTGAGGCGCCACTGATATGCACTTTTTCTTCAACGTATACAAAATGATACTTATCAATCTCAGATATGCAAGCAGGTGCTGACTATTTTCACTATTCAAATATACTGTCATTGAGTTTTCGTCTAGCTCAAGTCCGTTTAGCATCAGCATGAGTTACACAGTACTAAAATCCTATATTAAATTTCCTTTCACTGTTCGATCTACTTTTTGGATTTGTATTTCTTCTCTGTCCAATATGGCTGGATTTGACGAGCAGCTATGATAACAGCAGAGTGGTCAGTTTGGCTTTCCTGAATACCATATTAGAAAAAAAATAATCCAATAAGTATCCTCAAACTCTTATCTCGAACTCGTACTAACCTTGAAATTATTCACTTGAGCAATGATTTTGAACGTTGCATGCTGGCATACGGTTTTGCCGTTGAGTAGGTCGCAAACAAGTTGGGGCGTCATCTGCCATGACTCCTGAGTCATGATAAGAGCAACATATATGTACTATCGCTTGATTTTACTTGGGCTTTGCACGAAAATCCCAATTACGCTAGAGCGTCACGAGATACAGTGAACTTTTACTGTACTCCGCTACAGTCACTATCAGGTGACTTTGGCGAGCTCGATCAAATTACTTATAAAAAATGAGTCTATCCTCACCAGCCTTTTTAGTATTTCCAGAACACGGAAGAAAGCAAGAGTCTCATTATTAGTCTTCAGGAATATACAGACAAAAATCTTTTCATTGTGCTTCGAGCCATCTGCGATAGTTCAAAACTAAAAAAATGGCAAAAATAACTTCTGCAGCGAATCTAACAAGAGTGCTGACCATTGTAAGTAATTTAAAAGCTAAATAATTGCGGAAAATATCATTATTGCAAAATATTATTCAATCCATTTCAAAATCAGGTGGTTGGAATAGTGGCACTTGGCCTTGGCTCTTACATCCTACGTTAAGTCTTCGTGGTTCGAGTACGAAAATGGCTACCACACAAAGGAAATTTACAGAATATGTGACATCAAGTACGCCCTTTTCAATCTCGGCATGCTTCCAAAAGAGTTGCGCTTTACATGCCCACACATAGGACTGGAAAAATACTTCATTTCTGTAATAGCCATCTGCACCGCTGTTTCCTTAGTCGGCATTCTGATAGCGTTTGTCATTCAAAGCAAACTTCTTAAAATTTCTGGTGAGTACCTAGCTAAAATTATTAAAGACTAATTAAAGTGAACGAAGTTTTTTTAACTCGGACAATTTTTGATATGGCAGGACGTTATCGTTCCCATCATTTCTGCTGGCCTTATCATCAGTGGGGCAGCCTGCTACATCATTTCAGCGAAGCAAATTGATGATATATTTTACGGGGATGTGCTTCAAGACTGGATTGAGCGTCTTCAAGCTGCTGGATATGAGTGGGTAATTCGGATGCCATTANGCTGGATATGAGTGGGTAATTCGGATGCCATTAGATCCTAATGCGGATGATGTAAATTTCCGAAGAAATGAAAAATATGCTGCTGCGGTAAGTTCAAGTTCCAAAGTAACTATTTCTGAACTAGCTAAAGAGATTTTTGCTTAAGCCTTTGAGGTCATTCGTGTGAATAATTTTCATTTAAAATTTCATTTTGTAGGGTATAGCCATTTTTAATGGTCTACTGTATTTGGTGACAGCAGTTTTAATTGCTACGCAAAAGAGTTCCAAGTAATCTATTTTGCGCGTAAGATTTTTTAATGTCAATCCTACAAAAATTAATTTAGTTCGAAAACTTTCTGAAAACGAATAAAGAATTCTACTCGCAACAAGTATCTGCAACAGTGTATTGTATCTAATAGCATGATGTCTCGGCTCTCCAAAATTAAATTGCAATTGATAAGGGATCTTGGAACTATGGAGTGGAAATTAAGCAGTTATCAATTTTTTGATATTTCAAAAAAAATTGTAATTTTGCTGTAATTTGTTACATGTGGAAAGCACATTTTTATCATTTATCTTATCTCATTTATAAAAGTTACTTGCAATGTAACTGCAAATCAAAGGAGTGGCAGGACTAACTGTGTAAATTTCACGCGAATATTTTGTAGTATAACCTTAACAAAAAACTCCAAAAATCCACTTCACTGGAGCTCTGTCATTTTCAAAGCTAATAAGCAGTAATAGGTATTCCACAAATGAGTCAGGATTGTGAGCAAGAATGCAAAAGCAGACATTAAGCTGCTTCCGTCATTGTAGATTTATTTTTCCTATACTGTCCCAAACTTCATTAATGCGATATGCGCACATAGCTTCTGCCTACTTTGACATCTGATATCAATTTATATTATCTTGCTAACTTTTGCGATAAGCGCATTGCATACTGACATTTAAAGTAACTTAAATTCGCTTAGATATTATTTCACTTATCTACAATGATAAAGTTTGTAGGTTGTACATATTTTGTTCAAATTCAGCTTAAGTCAGTACTATGCCCAATATAAAAATCCCGGGTTCGGTCATTGTCAATCTAAATTACTTTCATTGTCAGTGCCAGGAAAACAGTGTGAAGAATGAGCAATAAAACTAGTTCATAATTAATGTGACAAATATTTCTGCCGAAAATCTTACCTATTTTCCATTTCCAAAATCATGGCACAAATTACATCTGCCGCTAACCTAACGCGCTTACTGGCTATTGTAAGTGAATCTGATTTCAAGTTCCAAACAGACAATTTCATTTATATTTAATTGGAAACTGAACTGAAGAATTAATTTGGTTAAATATCTAATACAGATTCTTGGAGCCGTCGTTGCCGGTCTTGTCTATTACTCATATTTCTCCTCTTTGTGGGTGGACGAAGATGGCAATAAATTATGTGCTGTGCTCAAAGAAGCGGAAGCTGCCAATTACCTGTCCTAGCATAATAATGGAAAGATATTTCATCTCTGTGGTGATCATATGTCCGGCGTTGTCGATAGCGTGGCTGTACATTTCACTTGCTAATTTCCACGTTATCTTTCGATATGCGGTAAGCAAAATTATTATAAAAATTATTCATTACACTGCAGAACTGCACCTCAGTTTAATTATGGGTCACTAATTAATAATTTGTTCAATTTAGGATGCCGCATACAATGTCATCAGCACCATGGCCATGATCAGTGGAGGAGTACTTTACATTTTCTCGGCACGTCAAATAAAAGAATTCTTTGAAGAACTTGAAGAATCCGGAATAGAAATTGAGCTTCCCGGCCAGCTCCATCTTTACAACTCCAAAATATCAAGGCAAAATTTTGAAAATCCCGTTAACGACAAATATCTGCGGCACGAGGAAAAGTTTGCATCAGGGGTATGCTCTGAAATACATTAACAGACATTCAAGCTCGTAACTTTTTATATAAAGAGCAAAATTTTCAGTGAATTTCTTTTAATGCTTGCAGAGCTTAGCAATTTTTAACGGTGTCTTGTACTTACTGACCGCAGTGTTAGTGCTAACGCAACGTATTTCAAAAGAGACGGGGACAGAGCGTAAAAAACTACCACCAAATGCTGGGTTGATACTAGACTAAAAAGCAAAATCAAATGCAGTTTTAAAGATATCTTCTCAATATCGTTAATCAAAGAGAAATCATTATGGTTGTATGACGAACAGAGTCATTAGTTTTCATATTAAATAAAGTAAATACATACAATAAAATTATCAAACAATGGAACCAAAACTGGAATTTTTTGGCCTGTTCTTAAATTGTGTTCTCCATAGAATTTTTTTGCAATAGGAAAAGTAGCACGTGACACTTCATAGGCATAAGCATCAAACATTTTACACTAAAGGCCTAACTAAGCTTTCTGCTATTACACCAACATGTAAGTGAGACGAGCCGGTAATGTTCATATACAATAAATTATATAGTTACCTAAAATTGAAATGAGATAATATCGACAAACTTACTGATAAATAATTTAGTTTGAAATTGTTTTCTGTAGCCATGCTTATTTTAGAAAATGGCGTTATTACAAAATTTTAGCGCTACCAGTCATTACTCTCGTCAAAATATCTCCATTGCAGGTACCAACTAGCCACTTATAGAATCATGCTAAATTCAAAATTTGAATTCATCAGTCTCCTTCTTCTCTTTATAAATTGCTACTTACCACTGGTAAGTTACCAGGGAACTACTTTAGGTGATAGCCTCTCCCAGCCCTGTGAGTAGGTCTACTATACTAATTTGAACCTCCTGAATCAGTAGGCTGTCAAAGTTAACTCCAATTGCGTAATTAACAATTAAAGTTAACGCGCTTTGATTGTAGCAGAGAGTACGGCGTAGCTAACAGAGCACACACACGCTGTCAGGTCACTAGTGTAAATAAGAAGAAGCAACGCAACACTGGAACCGCTCTGCTCACCATAGGCAAAACGAGAAATACAGCGTGCATCTGCTCTGTGATTGCTCTTTGCACTACACTATACTACACTTACTACGCAGCGCTCTCTGCTATACTCAAAGCGCGTTAACATTAATTGTTAATTACGCAATTGGAGTAAACTTTGACAGCCTACCGATTACATATTCGAACTCAGGAGGTCCAAATTAGTATTGTAGACCTACTCACAAGGCTGGGAGAGGCTATCACATAAAGTAGTTCCCTGGTTAGCAGCAGCTTTGCCAGTCTTCACAGGAAATTTCCCCCACGTATTTTCGGCGCTCAGAAGCTGCGCATTTACTTACTTTTAGAACATTATACCAGAGTGCTCCTATTTTAATAAAAACTACACTGGTCACTGTAGCAATCGGATAGATAGCCATTCCCAAAGCGAAACATTTGAGAAACTGCTTGGAACTAAAACTTTTCAGAAAATGACAATTCAGATCAAATATTTAGGACACTGTAGCAATCGGATAGATTCCCAAAGCGAAACATTTGAGAAACTGCTTGGAACTAAAACTTTTCAGAAAATGACAATTCAGATCAAATATTTAGGACGAGGGCATTCCAACACAATACATAGTCAACTTGATATCTAACTTTAATCAAAAGTATTCATTTTGTCGTGCTCATCTTGCTTACTCAAACCAACACACTATTACAACGTACCAAAATTCAAGGAGACCCGTGCATGCTGCGTGAATTTCTTTTTAAAACTACTATTTTCTAATGAGAATGAGAATGGTAGCATAACGTGATAGTTCATGAGCACATTAAAACATTTTACATATGAGTATTACAGCTCAGCCATTAAGCTTTCTACTACAATCTCGTAAGACGACACGGTAAACTTCTTCAGAGGTACAGAACATATATGGGTAGTTACCTAAAATCGAAATGAGAAAGTATCGATTAAAATTACCCATAAATAATTTAGTATAAATCTCTTCCTATAGCCATGCCCATCACAGAAAGCAGTAATATTACAAAATTTTAGTTCTACCAGTTCGGTACAAACATATTAAACATAAAAGCATCTCTAACTCCATTGTTTCTGACAGCTTGCAACTTCTATTAGGGAACCATGCTAAATTCCAAATTTATCAGTCTGTTTTATCTTTCCATAAATTTCTTTTTAGCACTAACAACTATTTCCCTCCCTACAAAAAACTTTCCTTATGTATTTTCAGCTCTCAACAGCTGCACATTTACGTACACTTACTTTGTGCACGGGTGCATTTCTATAAATAATAGTTACGCTGTTAACTGTAGTTATCCGATGGAAACGCATTCACAACTTAAAACTCTTGACAAGCTGATTACATCTGAAATATTTCAGAGAACATTCATCACAGTCCAAGTTTTAGGAGACGAATATTCAAAAACAGCCCATCTGATATCACATTTTAATCAAAAATTTTCATATTGCAGCGTTCACCTTGCTCATTTGAGTCATTATGTCGTTTCACCTGACTATATGTACATATGGCCTTATACTCCTACATATTTGTGGGTGCTTCAGTGGTCGAGTATAAGGAGTAGTCTTGATTTGGCAACCGCAGCTGCAGCGCCTTTTCTAAATACTTTGAGCAGTTCGGTTCTACTGATGATTCTGGACTTCGAGTATGCCTTCTTTATTTGCTCGATCTGCAATCCCCCTCACATATTTGTAGAAATTGAAAACACAAATCAGCTCGGATTAGAAAAAAAATGGATAACTTTACACACAAACTTACAGCTAAAATTTGTGCATGTTCCAATCATTGCGAACATATCTGACTACATTAACAAAGGAAAGGAGCACTCTTCAGCTGTGTGCCTGCCATATACAAACGACAACCTTGTACGGAGAATATCTTATTCAAAATGTGCGCTTGTTCTGCTGAGTCAAAAACTAAATTTTACAATCACTGATAGTGTTGATATTGACGTTGTCTCAATTCTTTCAGTTACTGGATTGACCAAGCAAGTTCTTGACTACTACATCCGTAAACGCTACCAAGTGTCCACTCAGATTTCAGACAATCTCCAGTTTTGGTTTTTTACTATGTACCGCGATATAAGTCACCTAAAAATTGAAGCCGGCCTACAAGGAACACTAAGCCCATTCGACTGGAGTGTGTGGTTGCTGCTGATACTCGCCGGATTTTCAATTTCATTCATTCTTGTGGGAGCTCAGTTTCTTCTAAAAGAAGGCGTTGAGAGTGTACATATGACTTTGGTGGAAGTCATTGGGCAGTGGAGTGGAATGCAACTGCTTCTTCTAAAGCAACCCCATCCGTTAGCTTCTAAGTTAAAAAATAGCTTAACGCTGTTCACGGTGTGGAATTTTTTAGTGTTAGTTCTCGGCTTTGTGTACGGCGAAAATATATTTTCGTCTTTTATAACCACACCCGAGCCGAAAGCTCACAAGTCTCTACAATGCATTCTTGATAGTGAAATTTTTATTGGAGATGCTACCAATTGTGAGGACTTTGGTGCAGATGCACCTATTATTCCGGAATTTCCCTGTGTACGGGATTTATTAATTCCGGAAGTATTGATGGAACCGTACAAAAGTAAAATTGTTGCACAGAAATCGAAATATTACGAGTTGTTGCGGAGACTAAAAGAAAAACTTGTTTGGCTACATTTTAAAACCAACCCTAAGGAACTGCTGGAGTGGAAATCGAAGGACGAACGCGGGAAAGTTAGACCTCTCCCTGATAAATTGGCTACAGTTGTTGATGACAACGAGATAGATAGATTGCTAAGTGTAACAAGCCAACTGCTCCCTAAATCGTGGATCTCAGAAAAACTACAGGTACCAATTCTAGGATTGAATGATGTTTTATTTATCGCCTACGGTTTCTTTTACCCAATTTTCGATAAAAACTTGGCAATTATTTGTCAAGCGGGAATTGTAAATAGGTGGTATTTGTATGCGAAGCATATCGGGAAATATGACCTGAGTGAGCTAGCAACAACTCCAAGTCAGCGGAGCAGAGAAGGTCTAAGACGCTTGTCAAAGTATTTGTACTGCATCGACGGCTGCATTGAGGTTCACAGAATGGAAAAAAACAAAAACAGCTTTGCCAGCATTTCTCGGGAGGTGTTTCAGAGTTTGGCACTCTGCTGGCTGATCTCTCTTTCGCTTTCAATGACTGCTTTTGCCGCTGAATTTGCTGGAAAAATATATATAAAATTTAAAAACAAGGTAACAAAAATAATGTAAAAAGAAAGGAATACCGGATGTAAAATATAAGTACCTTGATGTCGGGATATGATGATAAAAAAAATTAAGCCTTATGCCATAAATCTTGTCGTAAACTAGGCCATGTGCATCTGCACAAGGAAGCTTAATTTCGCTGTAGGCTCCAAAACAGACACGAGGAAAAATTGCTAGAAAATTGAAAAATAGCAGAGCGTAGTATGGTACAACTAAAGTAGATCAGTTGAGTTCATTAGCTCAGTATTAGTAGTCGAGACTATTAGCTGTAGCCAGTCAGAGAATCATTAATTCACAGAACTTAGCTATTGCTGGCTGATCTCTCTCTCACTTTCATTGATCGCATTTGCAGCTGAATTGGCGGGTAAAATATATCTAAAAGTTTAAGAAAAAGTAATTAACATTCTAAAAAGAAAAAATGATTGTACAGATAAGTAAGTATCGCGATATGAAACTAAAATAAATTAATTCATGAGTCTTGTAAGCTTTATCACTTTGTGTTTCTGCTACAGTTAGCACTAACACCGTACCGCACCTTATGGCAGCTATGCTGCGGTGTTAGTGCTAACTGTAGCAGAATCCAAAATACACTGAGATAGAGCGTACGAAATTACCACCAAATGTGGGATTTATATTATAAGCTGAGAAGCTTCTTGAAGCGTTTATCATATACCGTTGCAATATCGTTAATAAAATTGTAGTTAGATGACGAATAGAGTCGCCAGTTCATAAATTAAATGAAGTATATTGTACAGTAGTGACATCAGGTACCTACTTATCACTAGGTTTATATTAAGTGCGAATCATTTAAAGCCGTAAAACACGCAGTCAACCTGGTAAAGCAAGTGACAAAAACAGATAATACCAAAGTGATTACGGAAAATAAGAATCTACTTTCCAAATAACTTATATAGAATGCTTTTTTCATTAGCTTAGAATTCTTTTTACTACTACAAAATGTTTTCATTGGGCATGAACATACTAAAAGCCGAATTTTTTTAGCTAATCAAAGAATGAATAATTTGCTTAACTAACTTGGCTATTTTGCTATCACCTACCTACATATAACAAAATTAAAATACTCAAGAGACACCAGCTAAAATGCTCAATAATTTAGCTGCAATTTTTTATGCTGCCATATTTATCAAAGAAAACTGAGTTGCTAAATTTCAGCTCCAACAGTCGGCATCTTAACCAGACTTTTGTTTAATGTTCGAGCAATCATTCCAACAAAATTAAAAGACTTAAAACATTGCGTGTTAATAGTAAGTACCTGAAATCCTCTTTTTCTAATGAGAATTAAAAACCTAAGCTATACTGCTTAGGTTTTTATAAATGCTATTATGCTAATATTGCTGACACAATCAAGTCAAGAAATAAACCTAAAGTGGGTACGATAAAACTGCTTGGATGTTTAAAAAATTTAAAATTGAAATGAGATCGATTAGGCCACTAAATAATAACTTATTTTGAATTTTTTTCTATAGCCGTACTCACCACAGAAAGTGGCACTATTCCGCCATTTTAGCTCTACCATTCGGTACTATTCCCAAAATATCTTTATTGCACATTGCATCTGCCAACTTGCCACTTACATCAGAGAATAATGTTTAATCACAAAGTTAATAGTTTGCTTTTTCTCTCCGTGAGTTTCTTCTTAACACCAGCTTCCTCATCCAATTCCCCCTACCCAAAAACTTTTTCTTATGTATATTCGGCGCTCAGAAGCTGCACATTTACGTACTTTTACTTTGTACCCGGGTGCACTCACTCAAATAATAGATACATTGCCAGCTGTGGTTATCAGGTAGATACGCAATCACAGCTTAAAACATTCGACAAGCTTCTTAAGGCTGAAATCCTACCGAAAACACTAATCACAATCCTACTTTTAGGACACGAATATTCAGACACATTATATTTAATATTCAACTCAACTCAAAAGATTTCACATTGCCGTGTTCATCTTGCTCACGTGAACCGGTATACCTTTGTTACTTACTCCATGTACACATGGTTTTATAGCTCTACATATTTGTTGGATCTTGTATGGAGTAGTAGCAAAAGCATCCCACAGGAAATGGCAAATAGGCTTGCAGCGCGTGCTATAGCCCCTTTAACCAAGTCGGTTGTGATGAAAGTTGTGGACTTCGAGTATGCCTTATTTGTGTGCACGTTCTGTGAAGAGCCTCACATATTTGCAGAACTTAATAAAAAAGGGACGCTCGAATTAGAAAAAAGTTGGTTAACCATAATATACTCAAACTTACAGCTAAAACTGGTCTACATAAAAAACTTAGTATGGAACGTATCTCACTATATTTCCAACGGAAAAGGGCACTCTTCAGTTGTGTGTAGGCTATATACAAACGATAGCTCTGCACGAAATTACGGAAACTGTTTATTTGTTCTGCTGAGTCAAAAACTAAACTTTTCAATTACTAACGATTTAAAAATTCCCATT
>JAHZND010002066.1:0-13754 GCA_027744115.1 Acrocyrtus sp. NNG-2020
CTTCACAAATACAATTAATTATTAATGCTACAGTGACGCTTTTGTTTTAAAAAAAACTTAAAACATTGCAGAATTTCATTGTTTTCTCATTCGGACTAAAAATTTTTAGCTCTGACAGTGACTGAAACTGTTGCTTTGAATGTAAGAAGAACATCACAGCTTTCTGGCCATTGTATGGGGTAATTAAAGCACGTAGTTGTGCTCTCAAGTATATGCAGCTGCTGTTACCGTAGAAAGCATTTATTTCTTACAAGTTATAAGTTAATTCGCTCTGCAATTAGTCGAAAGTAAAAGTAGTGCACTATATTCTCAAGCGAGCGCATGAATTCTCGTTGCAAAGATAATTAAAGCAACTCAGGCAGTAACATAATAATCTTTCATAGTATTTATTATGAGAGCATTTTTCCACAATTTTTGCATTACTAGAATTTTGAATTACAACTGTAATTCCTCTTCCGAATACACTACTCAGCAAAGTTCTCACTTTGTATGTTTGCTTTTAATGATTCTGGTGAAATGCTCGGCATTGGATTCAGATCACCTGAAAAGCGTTTATAATGATGCATATCGGATGATGCTCTTTGTGCTCTTATGCGATGTTCTGCGAACTCCAGTAAAGCGATTTCATGCAATGAGATTCCACTCGTGATACTTCTAGCTGATAGTGAGCTGAGCTGTACATTCTGAATGCTTCATCGGAAAGTTAATAATAAGCTTACAGTAGCTTATTCTTTCAATGGATTCGAAGCAGCTTATTTCCAATTATTTGATACTTTTGCAAATCCGCAACAGATAATGTGACATTTTCCCTTATTAATTAACTATCGGATTTTCTTTCCGTACAAGGTAGCTATTGAAAAATAGCTTGTTGTGTTTTATGCAATAAGGACGAGTAAGTAATGAAAGCGTATATTGGGGCAGTGTGAGAATTGGGAGTTTGTACTCAATACGTAAAATACAGCATTTAGCTGATGACTGGATGATTTTCACTTGTTCAGTGACAAAATTTATTTACCTTGGTAGATGAAGAGAAAGCGTCCCACTAGTGAAAATGCAAAACTTTAGCTAAATACATGCATTTAAGTTTTATGAGCAGTGAGTTTACCACTGAAATTAGACTTGGGGTAAACCGTATTACGTTTAGTAGCGCAATGGAAATGATCAAAATAAGATTTAATTACGCTTAATGAAGTTCTGGTGAGTGAGCTAACTCCTATTAGCTGTAATTTTTACACACCTAACGGTAAAAATAATTAGCAAAATGAAGTATTTGTAATTACACCTACGTACATTTTCAGCTAGTCAGCTTGTACTTTTAAAATGTTCAGTAGGAGCAATTATCTAATGGGGCTTTAACTTAGAGTTGCGATTTCTCTTTTAAATATTTTAAATGCCTAGTTAAACGGGTTTGCACGTAAATCCAGCGACTATAATAGGCTCAACTATCAAGCAAATGACTGAATGACTGCAGGTAAAGTAATGCAGGTCAGTTTTAGATCATCCTTATTTTTTCAGTCTGCCGAAGTTCAAGTTTACAAAATATTAAACTGTGCACGCTAAAAGCTTTGGAATTTCTCAAAAGAAAACAACAATTTCAATATTTCGATGTCCATTTTCACCCCGAAACCTTTTTTAACCATGCGATATGCATTGGCAATCTAATGAAAATCACCCGAAATCTTTTACCCATGCAAATACTGTAGTAATGAGATAAGAATTTATGCGAAAAATATTTATCTCTGATTTTGAACTTTGTTGCGAATCTGCTGCAAATAAGTGCATAGATACCTGTACGATAAAGTAATATTTAAAGCAACGCCTAAAATTGCGGCGATGTATTTCGGGCATTTTTTGCTTTTGATACTCCATTAAGATGTAATTTATTGGCAGTTGTACTGGACGGAAATGACTTGAATAGACAGCTTTGCAAGTCATTAATTATGTGGAGAATGAAGTCTCCGACAGCGTCCTCTCAATTTGAGAATTAGTTGTCAACTTTATTAATGGTAGAGTGGTACTGCTAATAGGTAGTCTGCTAATATAACCATCGGGGAGTCTACCGTGCTGTGGTAGAATTGACCTTTTTTGCGCATTTTGAATTGTCTTTCCTGTTGATACATTGCTCGATAGGAAGTTTTACAAGAGGAAAGAATTAAAAATTGAAATGCCATTCACAAAATGGTATGCCACTGGTTTTATCTCTGAAAAAAATCAATACGAATTAATGATTTTGAATTTCACTGTCGCATTTTTTACTGTTACAGATATGTACCTACTTGAAACCCTTTAAATTTTCGTGCATTTTTCTAAACTAAAATATATATAGACATTAGTGCATTGCAGCTCCGTGGAATCTAGAAATGCAACACTGTTACGCAGCAACATGCCCGAGAGATTAGGTACCGCGTTAACTTCACAAAGATAGCTCCGCTCCGAGCATATTTATGGACAAGTCTTATGATCCGACTAGTAGCCATTTCCTTAAAGTAATTAGTAAAAATATTTACACCCCCAGCTGGGTACGAACATACCCACAGAATTCCTCCTACATTGTTATATCATTGTGCAGTTTAGCCCGCAATGAACCATACATTATTTAGCAAACTATGTCTCAGCTCAGCTCTGCGCATTCTAAAGAAAAACTGGTATACTTGGATTTTGGTGTAGGATTTTTTTTTATTTTGTTATTTATTTACCGGTTCTGGGTAGGGTGACATCTAATAAGGTTTCGCCGCATGTGATAAAAGAGTCTGCTGTCGGGATAAACGGATGGAGACGTTGGTAGCCTCGCTGCATTTCCATTCAGAACAATATCGTTAAATGGCATATATATTTTTTTTGAAAGAAAAGAGAACCTTCACTGCGGAGAGTCTCGGCGGAGAGGCAAGTGACTTTTTTTTACTAAGACGAGTATGATAAAGACATCAACAATAAAAGTTCAATTTTGTTAGAAGGAGTCTATTTTAAATAACAAAGAAACGAGTGAATTGATGACAGTAACCCCCACCGTGAATTCTGCAGTTTGTGTGATTTTCCCTTTCTTTCGGATGACCTTCATCCCTTTGCGGCTCTACTAGTGAGCACAATACTCACCGTTTCTCGAGATCTGCGGAATAAAAATTTGTGTTTTAACTAGTATAACTAGTTGCTAAAGGAGGAGTAGTAGTAGTCAAGTGAGGAGACTCTCTTTTCTGGGTAGGTAGCTAGGCACTTTAGAAACGTTAAAGTTGCCCTAATCACCACTGACATTTATTAGGTTCCTCATAGGGATTTATGAATTTATCTGATTAGCGATAAGATTAAAAGGGAGAATTAAAGTGAAACAAAAGTTACTCATGTTATTTTCATGTAAATGTCATGTGTCGTGTAGTACAACTGTGCAAGTTGAGAAGCTCGACATTCCCCTCCGTACCTACATTCTCTAAAAAAGCAAGACGCTACTGTCATTTTCAATGCTGCCGCATCGTTTATCTTCTCGATCAAGATGCCCTATAGGCCCGAAATTCATCATCCTGGCGAAATTAACTTTGTCGTGTTGGTATAAATATAAATTAATCTGCGCCATGCATGAGTTCAGCAAGAAACGTCAGGGAAGGTGTGAAAGACGATATGGCTGTTTAGTTAAAGTAAGCATTAGAGTCGCGGGATGTCGCGGACTTTAGGAGCATGTTTCTCTCCACAACTTCAACGTTGATCAACCAGATAACAAAAAGCGAACACGTATATTTTTGCGATATTAAAGATTGCGGGGCGGTGTGCAATCGGACAGTTCTTTGAAGAAGAAAAAAAATGCTAAAAGGACCTCATCCTTTTTTCGCTTCCTCTTTTTTCGCAATTATTTCCTTCCTTGTCCTACATTGATTTGACAACGCTTATTTATGCACTTTAGAGATTTTCGGTCGTTTACCTGATTATTGTCAGCATTTTCAGGATGGTAAGGCATTTTTAACGATCGGACAGAATGACAGCAAAAATAGTAGTTGTTAAAAAGCAATCATCCAAAAAAAAATAAAGAGCCCATCTTTATCCTGACTTACTCTTGCGAGAAGGAATGGTGTAGGGATGCATGATATTTTTCTCTCGTGTGTTTGTCTCAGATTACACCCGGTAATTTAACGACGAACATTAGCAACTGGAATTGGGATGTTTTGTAATGCTACACTCAACTTTCCATTTTATACGCCTGTGAAAAATTGTAATATTATCTGAAAATTTAAAAGTAAATACTTTTTTCTCCGAAGAATCCTGTTTCTGTCGGGAAAAGTGAAAGCTTTATCAATGGATTTATAGTAGCGTACTTAATACGGGTTGTTTAAACATGCCATGCTAATAATAACGGATAATCCCGGGGTATAAAGAGTAACATAGCGTATGACCTATTCATTAAAAATGTACACTTTTTTTTTAGCTAGAAATGAATATAGAAATGATTCAAAAGCATATTCTTTTTTATCACAATTCATAGAATAAATATAACTTCCAAATAGAGAAGAAGCATTTTTATTCCCGGTATTAGTTACTAATTTCAAAGGAGCTTATTTGGGGAGCTGGAAAAAAGTCTGTTTTTTTGCTACTCGCAATCGAGAGATAAGATTGAGCATTGATCACCAAAGTATTTTTTGAGCTCCGTTGCTTGTTCTTGCTTGCAAATATACTAATCCTCATATGGTGGACTCTTGAGGTATTAGTTGTCACTTTTGACTTGTAAAACGACTAGTTTTACGAGTTTCGGAGAATATTTCAAAACAACAAATGGCCTTTATTTTATTTATCTTGATTCGGAAATCTTTTAACAAGAATGTTACACGTCAGAAAACGGGTGAATAGGACTGGCTCTAATGGTCAAAGTGATAAATTAATAAGTATTTTAATGAGATGTCTACAGGTGATTTGATGATAATTGAAAACTGGCTTCGGTGACCAGTTTTTTTTTCCTTCTGATTAAACTCACTTCTCAGTTAAAAATCGATTGTGCAACATTAGAAAAATATCTACCAGGAGACAGAGACAGAGAGGGAGGGAGGGAGGAAGAGAGACGGAGACTAAGGAATATCTAAAACACTGAAAACACAGAATATTATTTTGTGACAGATTGGTGATCCGTATGTAAAATCTAAAAAATTCATGTCTATCGGTCCGCCGGTATCAATCCAGCATTTTTTTCCTCTTTGAGGACTTTAACAAAACAAGCAAAACAAGTTCGATGATTTCATTTCCTCCTCAGCCCAATCTATTTCTGTACTGGCTTTAGTATCACCCGCGGAAAAACTTCAAGGTCCTATCACTCCCCATTTATCGTAATACCACTACTCTTCGCCGTGTACTTTTCTCAAATTCTTTCATACAATGTTCATCTCTTCATCTTGTTCTGACGACGGAACACTTTCCGATAGCCTTTTTCCTCTTTTCACCGTTTCGCTAATTATCCCGCGTTTGTCAACTTTGTGAAACTTTTTAAGAGCAAAGTAGTGTAATTGCCGTAAACACTTTCTCCACCGCTTAAAAAAAGATACATACGAAATTCGAGAGCGCGTATATATTACTCTCGCAAAATTTACATTTTCACTTCCATCCCCGTTAGCACTCTTTTTCGAGGGAGAAAGCAATCTGCATTTTTATTAAAAAATGAAAGCGACAAAGTCACTCTTGAAAGCGGCATACTGGCGGTCTTCACTTATAAACCGGAAGATAGCTCGACAGATATGCGCTAGACAGATGGTCATAAACATCTCACTACAAAGGGCTGTAAATGCCTAAATGTAAATAAAATGTTACATGGCTCTAATAGAGCTGTATTATTGAACAAGAGGCGATAGGTTATCCGAAAAATTCCTCGGCATGTAGACATTATTCATGCTACGGCTGGTTAGTCATCGGCAGGCAGCTTTTGCCATTTGAACAGCATGAAAAATGTGTGGGCCTTTCCCACGCAAAAAAGGAACGAAATATCAAATCAAAGGATGCCGAGAGTGTTCGCAAAGGAAGAAAAAGAAAGTGTTGGAAATAGTTTATATCGTGACATCATTATTTAAACACCAGAAGAAAATATAAAAAAAACATGCTTGCTCTCCGCTCAACCCAAATAAGGCGTGATGATTGTAAATTGCCCCTCTATAAATATTGAGCTACTGGTAATAATATTTGGATAAAAGAGACATCAACTGCAATATATCATATTTCCTTACGGTTTTCTTTCTCGTCAAGTTGTAAAAATATTTTTGGCATGTCTGTCATTTCTTGTGGCTCAAACTGGCGGGAATTTATGAGAAAATTGGGATAAGCACCTAATTTGGTACGAATACATACATTAGTGTCCTAGGTTAGGTCGGCAGTAGAATTGCAATTAGATTACGTGACAGGTCAAACTTCACTGTACCAGAGGACGTGACTGTGATTTCGAAAAGTAGTAGCTAAACCATAACTAATTCAAATTTATGTATGTATTCATAGAGGTGCTCCTCTATAAGGAAGAAGTTCATACCTATTGTACTCCTAAACTGGGGAAAATGTTGACTCTTTTTATGGCTTTTAGTAGGTTTCGCAGACGTCAGTTTAAAACGGTATAAAACAAATTTGAAATAAAAGATCTCGATTAAATATTGCAAATTAAGGCTAAAATCTCTAATAAAGTGCAAATATAATGGTTTACAAGGGCTGAGTCAATAACGTGAGTATGAAATTACATGGAAGTCGGAAGTTTGAGGAAAATGCGGATCAGCAAATGAAAGTTATTGGATCATCTTTCAGAAGACTTAATGGGAAGTATATGATGTAACAATGCTTTTGTCATCTTTCCGTCAACATCTCCCACATGTAGTCGACACACTTGTGACTCACTCAGCTAAAGTTATACTGTCAGTTGCAAAAATAGAAGGTAATTATGCTAATTCTACATATCATTTTCTGCAATTATCTTAATTGTAAATGACAAGTCCATATAGAATTCCTTTTTGTTAAAATGTGCGCAATTGATTTGATAAGCAATTACTCATCTTTCTGCAAAGCTCATGTTATATGCTCATCTCAGCTCATATTTATTTCAGGAACTGTTCTAGTGGGAGTCGAACGAACATGTGCGGGGTTTGGAATTTGGTGTTGACTTTCCATCTGGCTTTTTTGTGAAAAGGGCAGCAAAAATGTGAAAAAGATTTATTTTAAAATGAAAAGTTAAATGTAGGAGGAAATTTGTTTAATTCTTTACAAAAAAAATCTCGTAGCATTTCCTTCCCTGAGTGAGTGATATTTTTGGGAGCTCTACTAAACCGTGGTGTAATATGCGACGGTTCGAGCACTCAGAGATAAAAACATTGCAACAGGAAAATAAAAAGGCGACTATCCTTGACCAATGTTTTCTTTGGATAAATTCATGTCGATGTGAGCGAGTAGTTCATTAAACCGATTTTTACGTGCCTATACTGACAACGCTGCCTTGAATGCTAAGTATTATAAACAATGAGTAAGCGTGCAGCGAGTAGGTGACTTATTTTTGTCTGTTTTAAAAAATCTGACCGGGTCTGGCAAAAGCAATTTCAGTTCACAATATGAAGTCGGCTCCTTTCATCTCCGAGACCTGTTCAAACACTATAGCGAGTTCCAATCATGCACTGCTTTGATTAGGGAAAGTGGGAACATTGACAAACAGCTTTTGCAAGGCTCTTCCGATGTGATAATTCGTGTAGTGCATTGTAGACACAGGAAGGCCAGAGTTTTTTTTAAAAAAAAGTACGGCGTAGCTCATTGTTAGAAGAAGGCCAGGGTTTTTTGAAATACGGCGTAGCTCTTTGTTGAAAGGAAGGTCAAAACTTCTTTCAAGTATAAAAAAGTACGGCGTAGCCCATTGTTAGAAGAAGGCCAGGGTTTTTTGAAATACGGCGTAGCTCTTTGTTGAAAGGAAGGTCAAAACTTCTTTCAAGTATATGAAGGACACCCTGGAATTTTAGTTCCTCCATTTGTCAGTTCATATATTTGCACTTCTCCCTTGAGAAAATAATTAGAAGTAGACTGCGCTAAATTACCCAAGGTAAATTTTAATAGCTTTTATTGTTTTTACCCGTAAACAACCCAAGGTAATGACGAAGGGTGGCAATGGAAATGAAAAAAAATACAATTTTTGAAGGTAAATTGATGACGTGAAACTCAGTTCGGACAATAACATTACTCCCTAAAAAAGAAGTTTCGCGAAGATGATGACGTCGGATTTGCGAGTGCATCAAATCTCGGGAAATGATATGAGCACAATGACAAAACAGATCAGACATCCGTATTGTCTGTGTAAATGCGGCGGGCTGAAAAAGTCAGCCAACTGCAAACTCGGTGAGAGAACTGGAACAGCAGCTAAAAACGTTAATATATTCAAGTTCAAGATAACTACTGGTTTCGTTCCACTAAATGGGAAAATCACCGAACCATGCTAACAATTCATTTTTCTGCGTGTGTACCAACACAACCGCCGAGTTGCTACATCATCCCACTGTAGACAATTTTATACTTTCACAGTCTACTAAAAATTGACTTTCGGGAATTTTGTACGGTTAAAAATTTTTCTCACCGAGTGTACACAAGCATACTCTCCTAATTTCTGATATCTGCTCTGTGCGATCTCTGGAGGAAGGTTTACGCGGAGCATCTCTTTTATTGCTGCTAAATTCATTCCATAGCGCAATTGGCATTTTCCTTAATCGTTTTTATACGAAAGTGATAGCCAAGTGAGCTCTGAAAGATACTGTTAAATAGTGCACAACTGTAAGAATCCGGTAAGCCAGTTCCGGGTCGGTACTATATCCTGTAAAAAAGTGTGTTGTTACGTACGCGAAAAAACATTCCACTTACGTACGTATTATGTAAATAATGCATATCCACAACCGAAAAAGTGGCAGTCAAGCTAGGATGATTCCACCAAGCACGAATGTTTTTTTCTGAGGATATATAAAAAAAAATTCTGCGATATCCTGGAAGACTGGCGATTTTCAGATTTTTATAGTAAACTCATTCCACGAAACCCATTTTATAGATGAAACTGTCAAGCACGGAAAGATGGATTTTATTTTTGAGAAGTTTTGAAAGATCGCAAAAACTATGTGGTGTTATTTTTTAAGTAAAATAAAAATTATTTTTAACTTTACCTGCTACGCTTTGTTAGTCCAACTTCTTTCATTACTCAGGTGGGTGTGCTATAATACAGAGCTGGACTGTGTATGTCAGCAGGTATCTCAACATTTCGGTGGCATGCAGTTTATCCCATGCAGTTTCATTTTCATCCTCCTACTCTTTCTCAGCTTTTTCCTATAAACGAGGAATTCCAAAGTTGTTAGTAAATATGGACAAAAAAAGGCAAGGGGAAGTTCACATATTTTCTTTCTGCCCCAGATTCAACCATTCATTCACTGAAGATCCTCTTGACTTTGCACGTTTTGGATCGAGTGCTTCTAAATGAGCTGCTCTTCCCTTCTGCTGCAGAGATGTATATGTAGTAAATGGCTCTGAACGAGCAGTGGGCATACTATATAAGCTACGGCTTGATTCAAGAAAAATTCATTACCCTACTTACTCTGTGCGTATATCGGTATGTTCTCTTCAGAAGATAGATGATGATCAATCCCAAGATTTTTCTGCTTCGTCCAACTCAAGCTGCAAAGAAACTTCCGCACACGGATTCGTTTATGAGTGCGATATGCTCGGGCATAATACACTCGTAAAAAGCGGAGACGAAAAAAAAGATCCCAGGCTTAAATAGNGCTTCGTCCAACTCAAGCTGCAAAGAAACTTCCGCACACGGATTCGTTTATGAGTGCGATATGCTCGGGCATAATACACTCGTAAAAAGCGGAGACGAAAAAAAAAGATCCCAGGCTTAAATAGATGTAGCAGGAACAAAGGAAGATGAGAAAGCTCTGCATAATTTCTTTTTTTGCATACTTTCAGGAAATGAACATGAAAAGGGGCAAAATTTTACCAGGCGATTGGAAAGACATAAAATTACACGCCATTAAAAAAAAGTGGAAAGCATTTAAGCTCCAGCAGCTCATGTGTACCTAGCAAACTCTGAATCAGAGAAACACCCGTTGATTCATCCGTCACGGGCTGGTGACTTGTAGACCCAGGAAAAACTTCACGGTGGATGCTTTTAAGCACGTACTTGAAGAACCATGCTATCATATTTAGTGCTAAGTGCTAACCAAAAATGACGGATTTGAGTTGCTTGTTCGGATTATGTATGCCATTGTACTTTGCTGAATACCTAAGGTTATGACGCGAAGGCTAGAGTAATAGTTCACTTACGTCAAATAAAACTTTACTGCTAATAAATAGCTGTTGGAATTGCGAGGCCAAAAGTAATTACAAGGGACTAGGAAGTACACGCATGACAAGAGCCTCGAAAATTCCATTTAATTTTACGAGCAAGGCGAAAATGGAATTTCGGAGGATGTAACATCTCTGCGAGCACTAATATTATTAAATTATTTTGCGCTGTTAGTAAAAGGAGACGATGCATAAAGGTGTTACATTACGAAGCAATATCTTTTTTTTGGCGTCCCTCCGCTTTCCCACGTATGTACTCCCAACTGGGCTCGCTAATAAGTGACAACAAACAACCGCTGCTAGGAAATTAAGAGGGGATTTGAAAATTGTAAATAGTACTTCATGAAGACGGAGCCGAGCGTACATTTTCCTGAAGCCGGGTTATAAACTGTCAGTCTCTCCTGACGAAATTTTATATGGACAGGTGTAAAATTCTTGGACTTTTGTGAGTGTGCAATTCCAGAGATCTCTAGTAGGAAAAAATGACCACGGGAGAATTCGTTACGGTGGAATGAGCTCGGCTATAGTCCCAGGAAAAAGGAGCTAATCAGATAGTACTAAAGCAGATAAATTGGAGAATGATTTGAAAGCGGAGGAAAAAAAGCCTAGAACTCGGCTACATGTGAATTGTTAGGTTTTTAAAGGGAAATGAGGCAGTCTTGAGAGGCATGGGAATAGGAAAAAATGCTACATATCCAGGCTTTAGTACTCGAGTGCACAGTTTGCATCCATTCTACCCAGAATTTCCACGAACTCCGGTTCGTAAAGAAGAATTTTAAGTACGGGAGTTCATGCAAATGCTGTTTTACTTTATATATATATATTTTTTAAAAAAAAGAGCACACTCAATGCACGCACATTTGTCTGTGTCTGTATGTACACGGGTTATCGCATGATTCTCGTTTTCGGGTATTGATACACGGGGGAGACATTATTAGGAGAATTGTGTGTGGTGGATATATGTAAACTGACGTATTAATGTATTACCTACAGCTTCTTTCTGAGAAATCACAATTTCTCTAATTAAGTTGGATGTGTGCATGCTCGGGAAGAGGAAAAGTGTGCATTTCTCCGTTTGAAGGAGTACGAATCAGGCTCTGAGTTGACAGATGTTATCTATCTGTGTGTGGCAACATTTACTGGTTTAAATATTATCAACTTGTGCTGGTGCTCTAGATGAAGCGCGGGTAGTTCCTGGAACACAGTGTGCCCCACACAAATCACATTATTGAGATGTGGAATGGTCTGTCCAAATGTTTAAAGGAATCCATACATCCTTCCGTTGCAATTTTGATGAGTTTCTTTTACTCCGCATGAAGAAGAAGAAAAAAATATTCGGGGCTCTTACGAGAAAATTACACACATTTTGGCTTCTTTTTCCGCTTCAGCTAGTACATTTTTATGGGCGAGTGTTTCGCAAAGAAAAGAGAGCTCTCCGCTGGATCCGAGGGAGAGACAATATCTGCAAATTTAAGTATAGATTCAGGGAAATATACAGCCATATCGGATTCCCGTTTCGCTAAAAATTCACAGAACTCGTGTTTTTGGAAAATTTGCTTTTTGAGTTTAATGGAAAAAGTACAAAAGCCTTGATAATAAATTGGACTGTGAGTTTTACTTCCGTCCCCTCTTCCCGGAAAATTTGGATTGCTGCTTGATGAAAGCGAGCTGGCAGTTGTTTTTCTGATCATGTAACTTTCAGATAATTAGAAAGCATGTAAGTGAGGCCTCTGTTCAGCGGGGAAGCAGGCAAATATTTATTCTGGAAATTTAATCAGCATCAATTCTGAGAGCACAGTAATGATTATGAAAGGCAGGAAATCGGAGCTCTTCACATCAAAGTTGAAAGCTACTTACGGCACAGCCCTATTTACTTACTTCTTCCGGGACAGTAATTAAATTTTTAAAAAACCTTTTTGTGATGTAGAATGAGGCTTCGGGAAAACTCAATTTAATGACTTACTAATTAGGAGGAATAAGTAGGCTCATCTCAAAGGCTTCCGGTGAAAGCAACCTTCGTAAATTAAGGCTAATGGGAAACTCAATAGTTTTATTTATTACTTACGTAAACGGCCTTAAAGTTGGATTTAATGTAATAACAAGGCTTTCCCAAACATCAAACATTTCCAAGTATAAAGTATCTCGAGTTGTTTAGAAAATAAAAGCTCCTCTCCGAATAACAAGCTTCGAAAACAATGGCTCCAACTTTTTCCTTTTCAAGCATCAAACAAAGCCTTTGAAAATCACTTCAGGTGAGTTTTACGAAATAAGCTAATTAATACGACATTAGCGAATTCATCCGGATAATTGTCCTTTTTCCGCTTTTCGAAACTGAGCTGGAGCTAAAGCGTAGCAAACAGAGTGGAATTACGACATAAGTTAACTAAAATACATCTCTTGATTTCTACATGAGATGTCAATGACTCCAGAGCAGCGGTAAAACAATGGGAAAGCTAGAGCCGTATGGCCTCAGAAATCCTGTTACCTTCTAAACAAATTGCTTTCGAAATTTAATGCATTATCCATCTTTGTTGCTCACTCAAATGGAAAATGAATAAATAATAAATGGCGAAGAATTCAATTAAGAGGAGCTAATGCCTCCGGAAAAAAATCTTTTATACTATTTAAAGCGAGAGAGGGTTGAAGGCTGCAACTTGCGTCATGTGTGAGCGAATCCGTAGACCTTTTAACCATCATAACCTCAATTGGCTTATTGCAATGCTCATTATTCATTACGAGAGTCATCGTTGCCAACCCTTTCAGATTGCGGATTTTTTTTTCAATGCACGGCTTTTTGCAGTAAAACAAAAACCGAGCTCTTTGCCTTTCATTCCGCTTCACTGCTGAAAGTAATTCAAATTTTAGCAAATTTTTATTGGAAAGCGTCTCTGATGCATAATTTAGAAATCCGAGATAAGGTAAAAGTGTAAGAAAAGCTGAGCTGCCTCTCACAACCTGAAACTGAAAGCCAATTTGAGCAGCTGCAACTAGCGTCCGCATTCGCACCGGTGTAATAGCTTCGCAATTCGCATAATTATTACCGTGCTGCCTAGAACGGTTTAAATGCCATGAATACTTTGGTCCAAACAGGTATTTCACCATACGTACTAAAAATGCATCTTGTCTGCAGAGGAAGAAAAATACAAAGATAAAAACCAGGTTATTTACATAATGCAGTGAGAAACTTAAAATTTCGCTGAGATATGCCAAAATTCTGCAAGTGAAGAAGGTGCCTCCACACACTCCTTTGAACACACACAGAGCGGACAAGTACTAAAAATGTCCTTTAAGAGCTTACCACAGGATTTACTGGACAGTCCCCGTGAGATTGAAAAAGAGACTCAGTGAATTAATCAGTTGCAAATAATAATAATAATGAGTTCAAGCAACTGTTTATACTACCGGGCAAAATTCCCGCAGATAAGAGAGCATACCCCTTTGCCTTTTGTTACAGG
>JAHZND010002067.1:0-18627 GCA_027744115.1 Acrocyrtus sp. NNG-2020
CTTTTATCTACTTCCCATGCCTATTTCCAAAAATGGTTCCTTTCTCCGAGAATGAAGAGACAGGAGGATGCTGGGGGAAAACGGGAAGACAACGACAAGTGAAAGGAAATGGAGGAAAGAGATGGATGAATCATCTTGGGGGAAAAAGGACCCGAGAGGAGGATATATCTGTGCCAAAAAATTGTAGTGTCTATGTGAAAACGAAGTCAAGGTGAAATTTCCAGAGTACTTCTTGTAATATGTGTGCGGTGGCAGCACAAGGCACTAATAAAAAAAGGAGAAAAAGGCTGATTTAGTATATTAGCGATTACACTTGCTTGTTCTCATCTCTCAAGTAAAGTATGTTGGGAATGGTGCTCAGTGCTCCAGCACCTGTTTTTGTCTCCGGGAAATGGGATGAAAATGAAGTTTTTTTTGAGAATACATAAGAGAGAAAATACATCGGAGTGAATGTGATGGGATGCGGGTGACACGCAAAAGAGAAAGCCGTAAAGGGCTTTGCGAGCACTGTCTACTTCCAGATTTATAAGATGAGGTTGTCAAGATCGAGTAGTTTCGGTGGGGGCTGAAGCTGAAGGATAAAACGAAAAATTTTTTTCTCCTTCCCTCTCTGGAAGGAAATGCAGAGAAAATGTGCAACTCAAACTACCAACTTATATCCTACACGTTTATATAGACTCCGCTTTTTATATATATGCATATTTATTTCTAGAATAGAAAATCATTATCGGACTGGAAAATAAGCTGCGGGAAAATGAGCTGGAGGCTAAAGGCAAAATTGGCGGCGTGGCATTTCACTTTTCAGGTACTTAACGGAAAAGAGTCCTATAGATGAGCGGAATAGAGCGCGTCACTTTTGCTTTCCTTCCCTCATATTTTCATCTTCCTCCCAGTTTCCAGCTTTTCTGCGTAGTTTCCTAGTAAAATTCCACATTTATTTTTTGTGACTGTGAGTGGCATACATATCTGCGAGAGACAAGAGGAGATTTTTTTGCGCAGCTGAGCCTAATGATGATACAGTTTTTTTACCTTAGTCTAAGCAGCCGTTACCTACTGGGAGCGGCTAAAGTCAGAGAAATTAGAAAGGGAGCTTGTGCAGTCAATAATCTGTTCGTGGATCAAAGCGTTATTCCCTATATGCTGAAGCAGTGGGCAGACGGCCGTTTCTCAGGTTATCTTTACCATTGACACCTCACGTACACCCTTAAAAGTCTTCCTGCCGATTACAAACTTTCCCCATTTGTATCCTCTGCCAGACTGCCAGTTCACATTTATTTTTTGTGACTGTGACTGGCATATATATCTGCGTGAGACAAGAGGAGATTTTTTTTGCGCAGCTGAGCCTAATGATGATACAGTTTTTTTTACCTTAGTCTAAGCAGCCGTTACCTACTGGGAGCGGCTAAAGTCAGAGAAATTAGAAGGGGAGCTTGTGCAGTCAATAATCTGTTCGTGGATCGAAGCGTTATTCCCTATAAGCTGAAGCAGTGGGCAGACGGGCGTTTCTCAGGTTATCTTTATCATTGACACCTCACGTACACCCTTAAAAGTCTTCCTGCCGATTACAAACTTTCCCCATTTGTATCCTCTGCCAGACTGCCAGTTCATGTGGGGGAGAGCTCAATCCAATCGCACTCTCCATTAGACTTCTCTTTTTTGGCATTTTCTCACAGAAATAGCTGACGCTTAGGTACGCTCCGGGTGCGCTATCCACTTTCCTTTTTATGTTCACACTACTTTTTTTACATCGTTACTTCTAATAAATGGTGATCTACTTTAGTTAAGTTTTTGCAAAAAAAATCTAAATGGGAGTTCGATAACTGGCGAAGACGTAAAAATCTAGTGCGCTCCATCAATGCGAGAATGGGAACTTGGGTGAATGGTGGGGAATAAGAAGTTTTAGAGAGGAGAAAGGAAAGGAGAAGGGCAAAGATTAGCTCAATTTGATGATGGGATGGTGATGGCAATGGCAACAACTACGAAGGTCTTCTTATCCCTTCCAATCGCTACTTCTCCGAAAAAGTGCTACCAAAACTATGTATGGTCATCAAGTCATCATGAGCACGATGATCACGAGATGTAGATGAAGCACACACACTTTTCATAAAGAAATCAGTTTTATGCTATCCCTCGCATTTCTGAAGTTTAACAAAGGAAAAAAGTTACTTTGCGAGAGGAGCTCTGATCCTGCTTAATGGTGACAGTGGCGCAACAGCGATCATCCAGTCGGAGTTATAACTTTTTGGGAAAGAACTAATAATCTTGCGAGATAGCAAGCAAAAATGTACCGAGCCAGTACAATGCTATGGTTTTAAAAGTATTTTTGTTCGAGCGCCAATCCTCCCAATAAAAGGTATCGTTTCGGGAGAGACCACAACCGCCGAGTACCCGCCACCGTACCAGAAAGGATAAATCGTGTCGCCGCAACCTGCACGAAATCTATTCAAGCTCATTTTTCCTACTTACAGAAAAAATATTTTTTTTTCTTCTCTGGTTCCCACTACGATACTAGTCGGGGGAGAGAAAGATGTATGGATTGGACTGAAATGGATACCTTTTTTTTAGAATTTTTTCTCTCGTAACTTCTGTAATTAATTAAGAAAAATTACTGCTGGGCTTCCATAAAAAAATTTTGTTCTGTGAAAAGGAAACTGGGACTGCTGAGGTTTCGAATACCCGAAGTTGTGAAAAAAGCTGGGAAATCACGAGAAAGTTCTATTTTTACGTTTTCCTACTAATATCATTTCATATGGTGGAACGGAGATAATAGTAATTACAGTGGGGAAAAAAAGTTGCTCGTTCAAGAAATACAATTTTTTATTTCACATTGGCTTTCAGCGTTCCTCAGATCGCAAAAAAAACTCGGAGCATAGCCTCATTACAACTTTTTTTTCTCCCCTCCACAACAGAAAGCAGGACTCGGCAGTCGTTCCGTTCACATCACATCATTCAGAAAGTAGAACCAATCCCGAAAAAAATATTACTAGCAAAGTTGCTTATATAGGAAACAAATGGAGTCAGCTTCTTTTCTGTTCGGAGATAAAGTACCAAAAATAAATGCGGTAGCCTTGAGTGCTCCGGAGGAGAGAGGCACTGCAGCAAAAGAGCTGGCTGAAGTTGGAGAATTATTGCTGCGTGCGGGATGGAGCTGTATTAGCTACTTTTCTTGCGAAAACTTCTTCCATTAATTTCCCACCACCCGCGGTACGCTTCGTTCCTAGAAAAATGGAAATGGCAACAACAACGAGATCGTCACTCAGAGAAACTCGTCTAGAGTTGCAAACAAGCGCAATAACATCTAAAACGCGCTCAAGACCAGACTAAACATATCGCATTAGAAGGGAGGAAGCATTTGTTTAAAAGGGAAAATCTAGGCTGAGGACAAAAAAATATTTTTTGACGGTTTTTTTCCTAGAACCAGAATGGTAAATCTGTGACGAAGTGCTTCGTCATTTTTGTTTATTGCTGTCTGCATCTGCCACGGGATGCAAGGGGCAAACGAGGCACAAATTTTCGTCTCTTCCATTTTCACCAAAAGCACAGAACTACAGCCTTGGGAAGACGGAGGAGAACACATAAACTTAAATATTGATGAAAATCGGTCTCAGCGGTTTAAAAAAAATTGAGAGTAAATGCAGAGTTTGCAAGTCCTGAGGTAATCGTTTATGACACAGATCATGTGTAAAAGGTAGCTCTTGTTTGGGGCTGTATGAGGAATTTTTTAGATTATTTTTTGTACGCAACGCTTACTTTCTAGACGGGAGCAGGGGTCGTTGCTTGAGAAATTGCCCATTGACAAATTCACTTCCTTGTATGCGGCGAAAAAAATATTGTGCTGGAGGTGATGATCGCACCACTTTTCTCAAAGAATTGTAGAAGGAGATGTGTGAAGAATGGGAAAGTCGACAGTCGACAGCTTTCACTCATACTCTCCATCATACTTTCTCCACCGACGGAGTACTAAACAGCCTAGCGCAAGGTGATGAATACGAAAATCTTAAACGGAGTAAATATACCGTGTTCGTATATCTGTACTGTAGTTTGGGGAAAATATGTATTTTTTTAAAAGTTCAGCTAAAAAAAAATAATCCGGGCTTCTGAGTTAGCTGGCCCTTTACAGCTTATTACAATGACGAGAATGAGACAGGTTTAGGGGAAAAAGTAGTAGCTTTCGGGAGAGTGTCATTTCTGGACGTATCGTAAATAGCGGGGAAATGTGGAAGGTACCTCTGCGGTTAAAATTACTCTAGGGACATGCTACAGCAGAAAACAAGTCCATGTTGTGTGCTCTGTAAATAAGTGTGGCGTAGTGTAAAGAAAAAATGAAGAAACAAGCAAGCCCCAGAAAATTGGAATGGAGTGTAGCCGTAGTCTGAACTAAATCCGGTTGGTTCTTCTCCGAGCTCACTGAATTGTGCAGTAATAGTAAAAGAGTAAGCTCACTTCTTATATAAAATGGAGTGAAATTTGGTACGAGAATGGCAAGCTCCCGAAGAAAACGGGAATAAGAGCCTCCTCTATTTTCTCGTGTGATTATGTATGGCACAATAACTGCTGGAGAGTGTACATTACGCTATGGTCGACTAGATAAAAGTTTTTTTTTGGTTTGCAGAAGAAATTTTTTTTTCTTCTTTTCTCCATTCTCTCCGTGTCTTTTCCGCTTACCCTTTTGGGACTTTAACTTGGTTACTAGAAAAGCTGGAGTCAGAAGAGAACCCAAAAAAAGAAAGGAAAAATGTTACTTGCACATATTTGATGGTGTGCATGGAGGAAGGAGTGCTAGGCAAAAAAAATTCTTTTTAGGGAATATTATTTTTGCTCTATCATAAGGAAACGAAGTTGATCTGATATTTGGCACTGCTCGCATGGCTCGAGCTGCATAAAAGGGAGAAAAATAAGCTGTATAAGTACGCCATAAAAAGTACATGCTCACTGTTATGAGTACCGCTGACACAGTAAGAAGTAGTGCGCACTGAGGCATATTAGAAGGGAAAAGAGATAGTTAAGTAATGCACCAGTGCTGTGAATTAGGACGGGGAATTCTCCAGCAGAATAATACCGTTCTCCAGCTGGCTGGCATAAAATGAAGTATCTTATTTCGCTTATTGCTGCTGTGAATAGCGCTGATGATGGTGGCGGTGGTGGTACTGATGCTGCTGCCATATATGTACTTTGTAGCTTGTATCTTCCAATAAAAGTAATTGCTGCTGTGAATAGCGCTGATGATGGTGGTGGTGGTACTGATGCTGCTGCCATAGATGTACTTTGTAGCTTGTATCTTCCAATAAAAGTAAATACATGGAAGGGGAAAGGGGATGCTGCTGGGGAGAAACTAATTCAGACTATAGTCCTTTGGAAAGAATAGTCTGAGCTATTTGATTTTGAGATTTCCTGTTTGCCAAAAAACAAATACATGAACGGGGACTTACCTCATGAATGAGAATATTGCTTTTTCCTGGAAATTTTAGAGTGATGCGCAGTAGCTGCCAATAAAGTAAATATAAATAGGGAGGATGGGGAAATTGCTTAAGAAATTAATTTTGAGCATTAGTGGTAGCGCACGATTATGAAAAAAGTTATAAAGGCGAAGAGCAAAAATGGTAGACAAGATAAGCGTTTAAGATATTCTTGAAGGGTTTAATCACAACTGATAACTAATTATCAATGTGCACCTTCTCCTTTTCTTTGCATACTTTCACAGCAACGCGAATATATGTGACCCAGACCCAGGGATTACCTATAGTACAGAAGCGTATAACTCACACAAAAATTTAAAAGTTTGGCGTCGGAATTAATAAGTCAGGATTTTCTCGAGAGAAATGCATAAAGTGTTGTGTGTGCGCAAGTTTTTGTCACTGAAGCTTGTACTTCAGCTGTTCAGCTCGTCCTTTAAAATAACTGTTTTTAAAATAATATATGTATGTAGGTCTGCGGATTTACCGTGGAATCTTTTCCTTATGCTATTCTGTTGGAAACTGCTCAATTCTATATATTTATAGGTATTACCATATTATGATGGAATCATTATCTGGAATTTGAAGCATCATCGCTTTTCAAAATTTCTGTATAAAGGAACTTGTATCACGGACTGGAAAGAATCATGATTATCGATTTATTTCCGATTCTTAGTGTTTCTATTAGCGTCGCCCATTTATCTTATTCCAAACAAAAGAAAGCCAAAAAATGGCAGTGGTCACCGTTTTAACTTTTGCCTGTCCATCAAGGTACTTTATGGTTGTTGGGTGATCTGCAGAATCCCCGCTAAAGTGGTTAGGAATGTGAATGCACTAGATAGGTAGAATCCTCTACAAGATTCCCAAGATTCATAGCTGGCCTGGTTGAGTGGTTATATACTGATGGTGCCCCGAAAATGTTTTTTCTTACATTAACAATGGATTTTTATTGACTTCTTACAACCATCTTCACCATCTAGACAAAATATAATTTGTATGTCATATCCTGAATGGGGGAGGTAAACCGACAAGAGTGCTGCCATAAATTAAAAGCTTTGTCGTAAAATGACACAATGAAAGATTACGTCTGATAGAGACTCCGAGAGTAGATAAAACCGGTTTTAGCACCGATCGATAAGAAATCGGTAGCAAGGAGGAAGTCAAAGAGGAACGTTAGTGGAAGAAGCTTCCTAATTCAACTTTAATTTAGGAGGCTCCCAGAAAATATATTTTTTTCTTGACTGTCTCTCCATCTGTACTTAAGTCATAAATCAAAAACGAACACAGCACCTTGCCAATAGTACATCGGCACTACCTGCACAAAAAGCATCATTTCATTATTTAGGAACTGGCTTGATCTTCCTCATCGAAAAAATATTTTTCAAGCATAATTTCTGGTAATAAAATATCATTACAATGGAATTTCCTTTTTTTCTTGCAGAATGTGGTGGACAATTACCGGGAATTATGGGAACATCCTACCTATTGACTGGTCGAAAACCTATGCGAGAAAGTTGCAGCTACCAGCTCTAAACTTAAATGAACAGGTGAGTAGTAAATTAGTTGAAATATTTCGATTTATAAGGCAGTTGGTATTATCAAATTAAAATGATTTACCTACCCACTTGCTCAATTCTTCTTTCTAATCAGTCTCATCGACTTATAAAAGCGCCGCGCCATATTTAGCTATTGATGAAAAAAGGAATGTGCTCTGCCGAAAAAAGCGAACCTCATTGCATGTAGTTCGATCACTCTACTTATTGGCCGTGTACTTGCAGGTGGCATTCAACACTCAACTTGGAAAAAACGGCAATTCCTTCAGAAAATAAGCTCGATATAAGCCTTCTGCAAATTCCAAAATAACTTTTTTCTATTCACAAGTCTGCTACGACACAAAATTGCCCAATGGTGGTAATCACGATACTGGCACTCATGCAATTTAATTTTTTCCGATAACAAGCCATACCTCTTCAAATTGAATGTGCGATAGACATTCACCAAAAATTGTAGGGATATAGGATTATACTCCTTTTTAAATATATAGGAAGTTATTCTGTCTATCTTTCCGCAATTGTTTCTAAAGTTTATGTGCCCTTTTTTATCCCAACTTCCGTCTCTCCCGTGGCAGGCAAAAGCTCGACCTTGTAAATAAGCATTTTTACCTAGACTAGAATAACGGCGAGGCTTTTCCCGGTTAGGTAACATTTAATTTTATCCAGAATGGAAACGACGTGATTTCTTTACGATGTCCTGTATTACCTGCGATATCGTACCTATGTATAACAAAAAAGCTTATTGATCTACTCTAATAACTATACCGACTTTAGTTCAGGGCCAGTTTGATCGTCATCGATGGAATTTTTATAGAGATAAAAATGGGGAAAATGAGTCATACTTTTCTGCAAACTACGCGTCTTTTCATTCTACTCGTCAATATTTTTGCTCAGACGATATTTTTCCTGGATGATAAAGAAGAGAGACGGAGCCTGGTTAAAAAAAATAGAGATAAAAATGGGGGAAATGAGTCATACTTTTCTGCAAACTACGCGTCTTTTCATTCTACTCGTCAATATTTTTGCTCAGACGATATTTTTCCTGGATGATAAAGAAGAGAGACGGAGCCTGGATAAAAAAAATGTTTTCATCGCTTAGTAATGTCATTCATCGTCCTCCAGTTTATCTCCTGAACGGTGTACCTGTGCAAAGAAAACTATTAGTTTTGCGAGATAGCAGAGAGCTTAGCAGCTGACAGTATTTGGGACGTACAAATGTCACCGGAATATCATGCCATGCCACCCAAGGCTGTTCTAAGGGGTGAAATGGTAGTAGAGCAAATGTACGTCTCTAGTCTCAAGCTCAGCTTCAATGGTTGTTTGCCTCCGTTCCTAAATGAGAACAGCAAAGCGCAGAGAGTGGAGACTCTCCGATAAAAGATTTATGGCCTTTTAGGTAAAGAGATTCATCACGAATACATTAGCGAATATGTCAAATGAGGAGGATTTTATTGTGACCTGTCATTCGACTAATGCATGCAAAGCTGGTCCCATGAGAAGCGCCATTTTCACATTTTTCTCTCTTACTTTGTTACTTTTCAGGTGAAAGCAGAGGAAGAGTATACGAGTCTGAGTGACGAGGATGATGCAGTAGCAAGTGATCTGGACATGCACTCCCTAATTCTTGGCAGAAGTCATGACACAGAACCTGAGCCACCAACCGCAGACGAAGTGATCAAAGAAATTGATTTTATTATGCAAGTAAGTCGCAACTCGCAGCCCTCTTCTGCTCACGAGATCAGAGCAAATTTATTACTTTTTGGCCTTTTGTATCGAGTGAGATGTCCTCTTCGTGAGATTGATGACAACCCCAAAAATTATTCATGAGAGTATAATTTCATCTGCGGAATAATTTTTCAAGCTGACATGCAGAATTGCTATTCAGTTGCAGTCAATATCAATATATTTCACTTTGTAAAGCTGTTTCGTTAAAAAGAGGAATCAGAGAGGAATGGCCTCCGTCTATCTTTCCACTTTTCGAAGAGGACATCACAGCCAGTGCTATATGTTGTGGAATAAATAGCACCATAAAAAAGCGTCATGAGTCATGACATGGCATGACGTCTAAAATCTGGAACGTCTATCTTCTCTACTGCGGAGAAATATCCTATTTTCACTTACAACTTCTACTACATAAAAATATTTTTTTTTGCTAAAAAAAATTACAGGACTCTCCTGCATCTGAATGCTGCTGCGATGAATCCGGAGCGTGTAACTGTCAAGAACGATGTGAGAAGGGGAAGCACTGCTCAGCTCCATTCTATCAAGAAAGTAATTGACCAATTTCCTTTTTTATCTTGAGCTCAACACTGCCTTCATATTTCACACGGATACCTATCACTCCCATTCTCTTACGGCATCAGCTCATTCAGCTCACACTCGCAGATAATTTTCTGTATACCTACCTACTCTGCATATATTACCTCAAGTTTGGCTGAATGCGCATAATATTGCCGAAGCGAATAACCAAGTGTATTTATGCATGTTATCTGCTTTCTATTCTCAAGGAAATTTTCTCTTTGCAAAAAAATTTTCTTGCCCCTTTAAATTTTTTTATTCTTCTCTCCTTTCCTATCTTCAAAAACATTATTTTTCCAAGATATCTTTTTTTTCTCACTTTCAGTGCAAAATACGAAAAAGTTTCCTTTCATCTGAAGCTGCGATGCGAACATGCTCCAGTGCGCCTATATATTTTTGCATGCCATTATTACCACCACCATCACCATAAATTTCACAGTGACAGAAGCTACCCTATTACTCCTTGTCAGTGTAGCGCTCTCCATTGTGCTGCTGCTTAACAGCACGTCATCATTGTATCTATTTTTCCCATTTTATGCGAGCACTGCAGAGAAAAAGGTGGTATTACCTTAGCCGAAAATATATCACATCAACATAAATATTAACTTTTGTTTAGTGATGCCTTTTCCCCTTCCCCTGAAACCATTACCAACCAACACCCAGAAAAAAACCTCATTTTGTGCCGTTTTCCTTGAAATTTTCCGTCCGTTTTTCAGGATGTTGTTAACGAGTTTTCATCATAATGTTTTCGTAGCGTAACGGAATAGGGAAATGTTTGAAAACCGAGGAAAATAGGTATGCGGGGTGGTGGTGGTTGTTGGTGATGATGTGGTGTTTACTCTGGCAAATAAACTTGCTATATTTCATTTTCTCGCGGCACACAATCATTAATTTGCCATTATCTCTGCTCTCCACTGTCTCTTTGTATTTATACGAAATTGGAAACAATTTAGTGCAGCGTTTTCACTCAACTAATTTCCCGTTTTTTTTGCTGTGCTCATTTTCTAGAACTGAACGAGCTCTCCCTAAATGGAGATAAAGCTGCTCCGAATGGGGTCCAACAATCCAAAGTAAGTCGGCTTTTGAGGGAAAAAGAAAAATATATATAAAACAAGATAAAGCTGCTCCGAATGGGGTCCAACAATCCAAAGTAAGTCGGCTTTTGAGGAAGAAAGAAAAATATATATAAAACTGCGAAAAATACCCCTCCCCTTTCAAAGCACTTTATGTATCTCTATTCTTTTTTGCAAAGCTATTACAAAAAAGCACACGAGTTTTTGGGTAGTCGATATAATATTGCAGTGGTAGCGGTAGCAGTGGTGCTACTGCGTTATAAAAGTGTAAAAGTGTGAAAACTGCAAGCAATTTATTGTGAATTTACTGGAGTGCTACACGACATCCTAGCTCATTGTAGTGGAAGGTTTTTCCACGAAGATTCTATTCTCTCTCTCTCTGACCTAAACAATCTATCATATAATTCTTACCCCTTTTTCCTGTTCGTTAACATATAAAGCGAAATTTTCTATTTTGGACGTATACCACTAGAAAAAACAGTAAAATCCATGCACGTACAAAATCGACAGGGCACAATGGCAAATACGATTTTTTCTTCTCATCATGCTCGCCAACAGCACTCAAAAGAATCAGAGAAAAAAATGCCCTGAAATTACATCGAAACGCTTTTGAAATCTACAACCTTCTTCTAGCTTTCCGTTCAGTGCACAAAATGCCGATAGTGAGGACTGAGGAGAGGAAATCAACATCTCTCTGTACATTTCTCCTGTAATCAGTCGGAAAAAAATAGTTGAAAGCACCAAATGTTTTCTTTCTTCAGGACACCCAGATGTAATTCATTGTATTTGAAAAA
The DNA here is from genome assembly GCA_027744115.1 of Acrocyrtus sp. NNG-2020. Lineage (NCBI taxonomy): Eukaryota > Metazoa > Arthropoda > Collembola > Entomobryomorpha > Entomobryidae > Acrocyrtus > Acrocyrtus sp. NNG-2020. The sequence continues at coordinate 11,172 of JAHZND010002067.1, forward strand.
TCTATTGGCACGAAGTAGAAAGCAGCCTGAAATCTAATATCAGAATAACATTATGACTATGACGAGAAAGGCTGTTGAAGTGGGGCACGTCGAAATGAAAAGAAAACAGAAAATCATCTCGATTTACCCTTCCCTTACAGCATCCTGTTTACGGAATCGGAATGTAGGATATTATTTCTTACCAGCTCAACGCTGAGCAGAAAATTCACTTCTTTATATCTCCTCTGGAGATGAAGATGAGGATGATGCTGTTTCCAAAAAGGGAACAATTCTCGGTGTTTGATGACGCTCTATAGAGAAAGTGGAACGGTTGATGATGCAGTGCTCTTGTTCTTAGAAGGACAGCCGCATTTATCAAGACGTTGCTCCAAAAAGCAAAAAAAAAATTATATGGAGCGCAGGAGAAAAAAAAGTCATTCATTTTTTTTCATACTGAATCCTGCGACCTGCCATAAAAACTAGAAACTAATCATAGTCACAATCAGGCTCTCCCTAATCTATCACCGTTTGTCTTCACGATGACTATGGTCAGTACAGCTATAGCCTGCAGCAAACATTTCATTCCGGTCTTGTAGTAATAAAATGAATATATGTTCATAATAGATGGATCATGTAACAAAAAGCAAAATAGGAAAACTTTTGATGACCGCATGAGCAGAAACTTTAAAATTTAACGATTTTTTTGTCACACACATCCCATATCGAATATCATTTCATGTTAGCGTTGTGCAAACAATAAGGGAAGTTATTGGAGGGAAAAGTCACGTAGAAAATGTGCAGATGCAAGATAGAATATTTATTCCCAGGAGTGGAAGCCCTCTATTTACTCGAAATTGATTCAAAATATTGAAAGTTCTCTTGGTATGGAGTTGTAAGACGTACAAAATACTTTCTACAAATACTATTGGGAACCGGAACCAGCATAGTGCCAAGGAAGAATAGGGTGGATGTAGATATTGATGTGGATTGAGGATTAGCAGAGCCAAATCCAGTGCAACCGTATCCCCAAGAACGTATATGAATAATATCTGATTTTCTTACAAGAGCAAATATATCCTTTTTTTTCGTCTGTTACCAACTGCTGACTCATGCATGAGCCGAAAAGGGACAAGAAAGTTTTGCGATGCGGTGAAAGCACACAATTTCTATNCCAACTGCTGACTCATGCATGAGCCGAAAAGGGACAAGAAAGTTTTGCGATGCGGTGAAAGCACACAATTTCTATTCTTATCTCATACTTACTTACACGTACAAGCAGACAACTATATTTGACCAGGGAAAGAACCTTCTGCAACTTGCAGTGTAACGTGTAATCAGCCAAAAACTTTACAACACTGCTTCATATATCAACAAAGGCCGTGCGGAAAATTTTTTTTTTAGATTGTGGCTATTTTCCGACTTGACTGGGGAAACTACTGGAATTTCGTACTGATTTTTGGATTTAGCCACTATATTTTTCACAGCGGCTGCAGGCTGCAGGCTGTACTGGTAAAAAGCCAAAAACTCACAACTCACCCTTTACCTATGGACATGCCCTATTTCGAACCTGTCAAACGTCTTCTTCTTGGAAAGAACCCGATGAAAATTCATGCGATATAGTTTTAAGAACCGCTTTTAGTTTCATAGTTTCGTGATTCCAACTTCCGGAAAGCTCATTTCGCGCTAGTGGCTAGGTATGTATATGCATTTTTTGTTAGGAACTCTAAAAAAGATTTAGAGGAAAAACTGTAGCGGGCAGATTGTTAAAATGAAAATGCACGGAGTGGAGTATAGAGAGAATCAGAGCAGAAAGCTCTGTTTATTCACCCTACTTTCTCCAAATAATCAAATAAATATGCATGTGTGCATCTTTTTTACGACGGAGATACAGATACACAGCGATACTTACCTAGAATGAAACAGTTGGCGAGATCATGCGCACACTTCCATCGCAAACTCGCAAATGTCTTTTTTCTGCACATAAACAAAAGTTCTTTATTTGCAGGAGTAAGTAAAATGCTCTAAGCATACATTTTAATGGTAAAATGCAATTTTGAAATTTTTCTCTTTGATCTTTTCCAGTACTTGACAACAGTCATTCCATACCATGCTAAAAATGGACCGCCGGAGAACGCCACGCTCCAGGTTCTTATCAAGAGTAAGTGCACAACTTTATAATTTAAAATGGATAGAGTAGTATGTGTGTACTTTTACCTTCTTAAGTAATGTTTTCCTTCCATGCCCCCATAAACATATTCACTTACCTTTAACTACCTCCACGTTCCCCTTTTTTTAAATTGTGACAAGTGTAATAAAAATCCAAAAAGCTTTTAAGGAGATGTTGGGAAACGGCTCAAAAACTTTCTTTTATTTGTTCTGTTAGAGTACTTACACTTATTTTTAGCTTCTTAAGTTTCTTCGACGCTATTATTTTCTTTATTACCACTTTCTCACAATCCCTTTTATCTGTGCGATAAAAGTTGGGCGCACACTATCTCCGTACGGGATTCCAGTTGGCTCAAAGTCGAAATGGAATAATTGACCTGATTCCAATAATCCGAATAAGATTCATAAAAGTAGGTCCTTGCACCTCCCATATTTCATCCCTAAAGAGGAGTAGTGTGTGGAGTGCCTACTTTGACGGGAAAAAAATTTGCTTGTGCTTCTTCCGTCTTTCCACAGCACAACTTGCGAAACGTGTGAAGGAAATTTTTCACGGATTATGGTACTCATGTGACTCGTACATTTGCAGTTTGCGCCCTTTTCCCCTTTAAATAAAGTATGAACTTTCGTTGTGTACCTGACAAATTTTTTCTCTTTAGTATTCATGAGAGATTCCAAATAAACGTGTCATGTGTCGTAACCGCATCGCCCAGAAATAGGTTGCGCTCTGCCAAAAAAATATATGAACATGTGAAAAATAATGCTAATAGTCTTTAATCACAATTCAGTGAACATTATTATACTCAGAGACCAAGAAATATACGAGAAATCCAATGCATTTTTAACAGTCGTCTCATTTCAAACAAATTGTTTTTCTGTGCATTCCAGTATTGAAGGCAATTGAACAAGACAGTCCCGCCGTGCCGACACTTTTGACCGACTATATTCTCAAAGGTGAGTACCTAGATACTCTGGAGAAAATTTAATCAACGTGAAATTAAAAGCAAACATGATTATAGCAAGTTGCTAATGCCAAAATTATCCTTTTCCTTTGCAGTTCTGTGTCCTACGTAGAATGGAAAGAAAACATCGTGTGGAAGACTCTTTTATACTCTTGGCAATTACTACTACATACAACTAATACGATAATTAAACTCCTACAATGACAACATATTTCTACATCTTCAACCTACCTAAAAAATTATGCATTCAGACGTAAGAAGTAAAAGTCTTAAAGAAAGAGAGAGAATATAATCTTACTTCGTTTACAAAATGTAAAAGCTACGTAGTAAAAGTAAAAAAACTCACTTAGGTTTATACATGCTTGAGTTGAGATTGACAATGAGTTTTCGAAGTAGGTAGAAAAAAAATCTCTATTGCAGAAGTTCACACAAAAAAATTGATACTACCTAGAAGAGAGAAGAACGACCAGTCGTCACGTCATCGTTATATTGATCGCTTCATTATTTGCCGGATTCCAAGGTGTACAAACGGAAACGACAACACAATATATTGCTGTAGGTAAAAGTTTAGCTGCGGAAAATCGCTAGAAAGTTTGTATTTTAGGCATTGTTTGCTGCATTACAACCTATACATTCTGTGTACTCTATCAACTTAATTTGTACTACTGTAACTTTAAGGAGATAAAAAAATGATTACCGAAAATCCAAAAAATAAATTACTATAAAACGGGACAACTTGAGAAGTATAAAGTGTGATCCCCCGAAAGGCACACTTTTTTAGGATGCGACAGCAAACATACCTGCAAAAAAACTGCAACAAAACTAGAATAAATCTAAATTAAAATATTGTTGATGTCTTTTTACTCGTTAGACTGTGCAGCAGAGAAAGCAAACAAGGTTTTAAAATGCTTAAAAAACAGGGAGTGGTTGAACAAGTGGAGAAAATAAGTCAGTATAGCATACCCTGTCTGTACACTACTATATTACTCTGCGTAAAGAGCAGCTTAAAAAGTATCTAGCTAACTTTTTTAAAAGAGAAGTCGTTGATAAGAGGTGAGGATGAGCGAAAAATTCATAAACTTGCCTAATTCTGGTTTTTAGGGATTTTGAGTGATCCTGCTAACTAGATAGATGACTTTAAATCTTCAAGATGTCTAACTATCCAAAAAATAACAATATAATTAAAATTATATTTATGTAAACAATAATTCTAAAAACTATCTTGTACTACTTCGTAGATTGTAAGACTCACTCGGGAATTCCACTTCTATTTTTTCGTTCATTGTGGACTTTAAAGATGGGGTATAATGATATTGAAAAACTGCTGAAAAATGACTACTACTACGTGGTTTTATGACCAAAATATAATTCCAAGTGGGTATGTTTTGAAGTGAACGACGAGAATGAGGGAAATGAGTAAAGGTGTAATTGATATAAAATGAGAAGGACTACATTTTAGCATTTTTAACATGACTACTATAAAAAGAAAAATCATGATCTGTTTTATGTTTAAAAACCTGTGTGTGTTTACTGTAGTAGGGCTAGAGTAAAAAAAATAATACCAGATACGTTATTAATATTTTTAGACAGTAAATTCTAAGAAATGTTACAATTGAGTCGATCCAGTTAAGACATTGTAAGGGCAAAGTGCATAAAAAATATATGCAGCTTAGATTAATCTCATTTAAAACTGTTGTGAGCAGAGAATTGATATGTATCGCACCGTTTTCGTGAACTTTCCTTATGCTGTCAATGTGCATTTTTGAAAAGCATTTTTTCAAATGAGTAAAAATATGCTTTTGTGTTGAGTGGTATTATACTTTTCGGACGGAAGCAATAACTGTAGTAGGTTGGCATTCCAAAAAAAACATGTAAACTGCCTTCCGGTACCATACGTCAACTGTTGTGGCGGCTGCTACAATAACCCTTTGAAGGAAATCGGGTGTTTTTGGTTCCGTTTGTTCTCGTGCTGTAAAGTCGTATAGCTCGTATTTGTCTTAATGTCGCATCTACTATTTTTAAAAGAAACTGCGCGTGTGCAGTTTTTGTGTGTGTATTCCACTTCAGCAATCGGTTTAAAACTTTAGGAAAAGAAGAGGAAAAATAGCGCGTGGGAAGCACTTTCTATTGTTGCTTTTTTTCGTGACAAACTATATGGATGTATTTAATTAAGAAGTAGATTTTTAGAGATACGTTTTTGCAACAATCACAATGACGTTGTCTAGCTTAATATGATTTTGTGCGCAAATGATATGTAAAATTTAGTGGCCATATTTTACCTGTGTTCGAATTTTTGAAAAGATCGCGTAAGCTACTACTTCAAGCAAAATGTTTTAATAATTTTTACGAGAATTATGCGCTATCCACACACATACACTCATTATCAGAAAATTATCTAGTCAGCTAAAAAAGAAAAAATAAGTACTAGGTTAATACGTCAATATATAAATGTAACCAGTTTTTAAGCGTGTATTAATAAAAAAATGAATTATTGCATTGCATGCCGCAGTACAGTTCAAAAAATATACTAGTTGGTGTCAACAAAACTTTTAAAACATGGATTGAATCAGACAAGCAAAATGATATTATATATTGTAGCGTTTATAGTATGCAATCAATTCAGTTGTTAGATTTGAGCAGTACCTATGTATATGTTAATTCTGTTTGACAATGCCTACCTGAGTTCAAGAAATAAGGTTACAAGAAGAACGTACATCATAATTATTCATGACAATGAGTTCAAGCAGTGTAGTGTTAGTTAGAGCGTAACAATTTTGATTTTTTAATTATGGTGCGATTTAGTCAGCATATATGATTCAAGTCAACAAATATGACCTTTCTAAAGAATATATATGCAGAATTATTGTCGATTATTTATTTTATAATTTTTAGCCTCTTCCTCTATATTACTTATGCTACTATTATATTGATATTATATAAAAAATACGAATCATGCAAATAAAACAAAGCATTATTAAATTGTAATTGTGCAATGCTACAACAAGTAAGAATTTCTGTGTTTTGAATTTATTCCTTTCTTCCTGTACAGCAGCATAATGTTTATTGCATGTTATCAACTAAAGCTACGTTTTGCAAACCGGTGCGGTGAAATACGAAAAATAAAAAATCAGAAGTAAAGGCAGAGATGGTAAACATCATATATCTCATATAGGCACTTGAATACATCAATTATCAATTCCAAAGAAATTCATTGATATTGCAAATCTAATCAACCCGTAACTTTACAACAATTTAACAGAATATAGGTAGGAACGAAATAAAATAAAAACTCAAGTTACTGGTTGCACACATATATTCTCTGTTTTCTTTTAGCTTGTTTTAATACACCATATTTGTAAAAAATTAGTAGAATCTTGATACATAGTTAATTATTTTTCTCTAACAATTATCAATGTTTCAATTATATGTATGTAAATACAATATCATAAAAATTAGTAGTTGTTTGTGTACACTTTAGTGATAAACATAACGCAAAGGTGTGTCATTTGCTCAGGAGGGGAGTATCCATTTTCGCCCTTTTAAGATGAAAATGAAGTGCTGAAAGGTCAAGGTGTTTTGTGGCACACCTTGGCCTACTTCCTACTTAGAGTTGAGATAAACTATTTTCAAATTTGAAGGCTCAAGCGGACTTGGTTACAATCAGAACCGCAGAAGGAACAAGACCTATAGAAAAGTTTGCTCAATTAGGATCTTTCATAAATGGAATAGTTTCTAAACAAAGTACCCAATCAAATTATATTTTTGGACATACCTAAACCCTCTAATGGCATATCATAATCGTCTCCTTGATAAACTTTTCTGGGGAAAGATGTCATTAGATTAAATGGTCCAGTTAAGCCATCATCCCGATTCAGTTCAATATATAATCTCACTGCTGCAAGAGGTTCACTTACTCCGAAGGTTTGGACAAGAGATTTTCCGCTTGGAAGGCGAAGCTGTGAATTAGATATCATTTTGTCACTCATTCTTAATGACAGCCAACAATATTATTATTTCGTGTCAGCTGTTTTGGAAATGTTCATCCATCAAACAACTTAATTGCCTACCTGAAGTTTTGTTTCTTTGTAGTCTTTCTTGGCAGCAGGAGAAACTGGCTCTGCTGGTTTTGGTGGAGGAGTGGACACAGCACTGGGAGCAGCCGTTTCACCTTCACCTTGCTGTCCAAATTTTGCCTTGCGAGCTGCTTTATCAGCTTCAATTTGAGCCTTGACTCTTTCGCGTGCTAGTTTATCTTCCATTTTTTCCTTTCTACGTGCATCTGCAATTTCTTTCATTTCTTGTTCTTGGAGCCTGCGCTTAGCCTCTGCAAGTTCTTTTCCCATTGCAATTCT
>JAHZND010002068.1:0-20367 GCA_027744115.1 Acrocyrtus sp. NNG-2020
ATCATTGTCTTAGTAGGTAAAAGGAAGGCATAAAGGCAGAACCTGTTATTTCCTCAACTAAACTTTTTTTTCCAGATATTCCCTCTACATGAAAATAAATACAGAAAAATTGTCCCTTGCTCGATTTCATTTTTTTATCTGTTCCAGAATAAAAAAAAGGTTTCTTTCGGTAATCCGAAAAATATCTAGGAAATGGGTAGCGAACACACACATGGTAGCATTACAAAAGGGTCACTTTTTATTACATTTGTCCTCCTCAAATTTCCAACATCATCGTTTAGCGTGCTGAACTCGGCTCAGCGCTTCTCCCTCGACAAAAGCAATACACTTGACTTTACTTTCTAATCCATTTTCGGGATGTATTTACCTTGTCACCGTTACTGCCTCTTCACATGAAAAATATAAAATGTTTCTGGTCTGCTCTGGTTTCCCCAAGAATTTTATTGCGATATCTTACTCGAACGGGTTTCCGAAATGACATAGTTTTTCAAAGCCCCACTTTGGATTTACTTTTTCCCATACGGAGCGAGAGGAGCACCGCGAAAATATGACTTTGCTTAGAGCGCCACACGAAAAATTTGTTTATTTTTTGGAAGAAGCACATACTACACACACCGCATATAAAATCCAGGCGAATTGCCAGTTTCTTCCAGTTCTTCCGTGTCTTGTTGACGTTCCTTATAGCTCATTTTTTTGCAAAAAACAAACTGCTAAAAATATGATAGAAGCTCACTTCCAATCCGCTCCCATTCATAGATTGAATTACTACAATAAAAGAAGAAAATAGGAGCGCTCTGGTGAGTGAGTGACTCTGATTGTGTGAGTGAAAGACAGACAGTTACTCCGCGCAAGAAATTTTCCAGGATGAACTTTGCCTTTCACTCACTCCTCTTTTCTGACTACCTTAATAAATTCATGCTGGAAAAATATATATATTCTGGATCCAATGAATGTTCATATTTAGTACCTGGGCACGCAGTGCGCTGCCCTATCCACTCCACATCCTTCCCCAGCTTATTCAATTTCTTTTTCCTTCAATACAAAAAAAAATATATATTTCCGAAAAGGAGCTGAAAAGGAGAAAAACTCTAAAAAAGGAACTTTGAGTAGAAGAGGAGCTCAGAGTACAAACTACTTTCATTGCGTTTCCATTATTATTACTCCTTTTTCCGCGGATTTTTTACTCTCCCACGTATGAATTGCGTTTTTTTTCTGAGACTGGCTGTGAAAATGGGAAAAAGTTGGGTGCACTCTCCAACGGGAACATAAAAAAATATTTTTCAGCCCAGTCATAGAAATAACGACGTTGTGTAACAGGAGACTGGGAATGTTTTTGGTTCGCTGAATTGGTTTTTGGATTTGGCTTCGCAAAAGGATTTTTTTACCTCCTCCTTCTGTAATAATATATCCCCCGTAACATAATGCTCTGCTCAGAGGGTGCCTGTCTACACACACAAAAAATTTCCTCTCTCGCCTTTCACTACCAAAAAAAAAATAAAGCTGGAAATGTATTTGTCTGGTCGACCATTTTTTTCTATATTTTTATTCTCCGCAGCATTCCACTTTCCACATAACGGTGTAATGCTGTAGTCCTGTTCTTTCTGGTTGGATGACAAGCATAAATTTAGAGGATAAAAATTGGCAGGCAAAGTATATGCAAAGCACGCGAGGAGATGTGTGTTATTGCTTTGTATGATTTCTTTTACATGGCAAAAAATCTGCTATTTCTCAGACCCTCGTGTACTTTATTTTTGGAGAGTAAAGAAGGAATCGATGAATGGAGCACTCTTTTCTATTTCCTTTCCCGAAGAATTGCCATGCTACAGTAAAATGTATTAGAGTGAAAGTAGTTATGTGCCATTATCGGCGCAGTGGCTTTCTGCCTTACTCAATTTTCATAATAAATACATACATTTACTAGTCCATGCAAAAGAGGGAAGGAGGCAGTAGGGCAAGTGACATGAACTTAACCGATAATTTATTTTTGCTCCTTTTCATGCTCCGGGGAGGTATGCGAGAGAAAAGAGAGAAAGCTCTGGAAACGGATAAATGTTTGCGGTTTCTGTACATGGAAGGTTAAACTGGCTGTGCTTTGCATAACTCTTTCTCTCTTGCTCTCCACTTTTTCCTTTTGTGTTGGGAAAAGGAAGTGTGCGTGGATTACGGTAATTTTCGGAGCCGTTTCGAACAACTGTGTGGAGGGTGACACATTATCCAAAAGCGCTGGGAAAATTGTGTAGGGAGAGCTTATGTGGGACAGGGAAAAGTTTTTTTTTCTTTTTATGGGAGGAGAAAACAGTAAAAAACAAAAACGAGGTTTTTTTTGTTTTGTCCGTAATATTTTCACGGTTGGTGGTAATGACCATGCATGGCGTGCCCACTTCCGCCAAAAAATTTCTCCTTTCGTAGGGTGGACGTAGGACATGAGTCCGAAATTTTTTTAGGGAAAGCTGGGCCAGTTTGTAATGGACTTGTTTAGAGCGTATGTACGTGTGTGCACGCAATCTGTCAAAAGCTGACAAGCAAGTTTGTTTTCCCTCACGTTCGTGGAAAGGGGCAATGAAGAAAAATTACGAGGGGGAAGCAGATGTGATTGCACTTTTAAAGTAAAATTTATGTGATTGAGCGGAGAGAAAGCTCGGGTGTGTACTAGGTGGTGATGAAGTACATGTAATGAATTCGTACAAATAAGCGCACCTCATTTATTATCATGTTTGGGCCGCGGAGGATAAAGACGCAAAAAAAAGCTTTGTTAATGACTCCACCTTTCACATAGAGTAAAATCCCTGAAAAAATATAAACGGTAAACGGAATCTGAGTTTACTCGCTTAATATTTATAAAAACAGCTTAAAAATCAATTAAAACGTTTTCCATGTCATTTTTCTGCACTCATGCCCTCAAGGTCTTGAAGGTAATTCGGGAGAAAGGAAGAGTGAAAAAAATATATTTTATGCGTGGAGCGGAAGCTGGATTCGCACTGAAAAACGTGATCCATACACAGCAGCTCACTCTTCTTCAGGATGAAGGCCGAAAAATGAATGGCGGATGTGCATTTAGCAGCTTTTTATTTTCAACAGGAAATTGTGCACTTTTTTTTAAAAAAGCTCGCTCTTTGAAAATTCCTCGAGTCTTTTAAGCACTCAAACTTTTTGATTTAATTTTTTTGTCCCGCCTTTTCAAACCTCTTTCTCGTAAAATTCAAAAAGTCTTACTTCATTCACTGCTTTAAAAACGTTTTTAAAAATGGAATGGACTCACTTGCAAAACACTCATCATATTTTTCAGGAATTTCAGTCACACGACATTTTTCCCCTTTTTTAAAGTCTTCCTCTTTTTTTAAAAATTTCTTCAGTAATCATTCACGGAAAGAAGAAGTGAAAGTTCTCAAAGGAAAAAAAATAAATATTCCAAAGCAGCAAAAAAAACTTTTTTTTCTCGAAGTCACATGCTACTTCTGCCATGAGTTAAAACGTTCTTAGTGAAAGTTATAAATCAGTTTGTTCCCAGCGATCACGAGCACGATTCTGCCAAACCTTAGAAAAATATGAAGTAGAGAAAAAAACTTAGAATTTTTTTCCCTTTCTCACTTCTCCTTCCTTTTTTCTCTCTCGTCTTTCCCCTCTGAATTGAAAACTGCAGAATATTTCCTTTTCACATATATAATTTTTTTCCTCTTTTTTTCCTCTTTCGAATTCAGTCTATGATCTGGAAAGAAATGTAGAAGCGAGCTGAGAATAAGTTTTTTAGATAATAGGAAAAAAGGAGAAATGAGAGGTGGCTAGTGTAAAGTCGCTGCAGTCACTTTGTCTTGGTACGCTGATTTTTATAGTAATGTGGTGGTGGAGAGCGAGAGAAAAAAAGAGCATAAGACATCCAATTTTTTTCCTTTTCTTTTTTTCTTTTTCTCTCTTTTTTTCTTTATTTTATAACCATTTTACTCCACATAATGATCCCTGCATTACAAAATACTCAACGTCATGCTAAAATGCTTCTGGTGTGTTTTCTTACTGAATTATGCGTTTGCTTGGTTGGCTGGTTTGGCACTCAGTTTATTTTTTTCGGTGGGGCTTTTTTCTTCTCTTTTTTTCTCGTGTTTGTGTTTTTCTAATCTAAAAAAAGTTTTTCTGCTTCACTTACTCTTACTCTTGGCTTGTTGATAATAAGCTGATCAGAATTGAGGATAATAGCACGGACATTTGTCGACTCGATTTTTTTTCTCCGTCTTAACTATTTGCCTTTCACTTTTTGCCTTTTGTGTAAAAAATAAATAGGCTCGTGTATGTACGATGTGGATGGGAGAGGGAAAAGGGATATGACTAGAATATAAAGTTTTATGTGAGCTTTTGGCTTGTGAGTGGAAGGAAAATGGATTTTTGGCGGATATTTTTTTTCCTAAGTGAAAGACAGTTTTTGGCTGATTGACATGTTGTGTATAGAATAGATAATGAATTGGTTTAAAATTTGATTAAAAAGTAATTCCAGATGAGTGGCTACAGCTACTTGCTACGCACTCAGCCATTTCCTTTACGGGCTCGAACTTTAATCAGAATTGTATGGGGAAGGAAAACTTTATTTGTCCTGTCTAAATTAATTTAAGAGGATGACGGGATGACTTCGGTAAATTAGCATCTTTCCTGGAAAACTCTTTTTTATGGTAGGGAACCAGTACGCATGCGGAGCTGCATATTTAAGGAAGAATACGGTCGTAACTTTTAGAAAAAAAATAAACTTTTACTCGCAGAGGAAACAATGAAAAGATTTTTTTGATGAGGAAGTTGCAGGTAGGATTTTAGTAATGGCTCCGGGAACGCAATATTTTTAAAAGTTTCTTTTTAAAATGGCCATTTCAAATGAAAAATTCAAATTTCCCATTCTCCAGTGTTAAAAAGAAGGACTCGTATTACCTCCTCCAGTATTATACTTTTTTTTACCTGGGAGACTCCTTCCAGACCTCAAACATGTATTTTTTTCTCGGAGGCTGCAATATTCTTCATTTTTTATTCAGCAAATGTCCCACCACTCCCCACTGCACGGATCAGGAGGGAGTCTATAAAAATTCATGAAATGAACTTGGCCGCGTGTTTTGCTCCGCATCCCTAAGGAAAGTCATTGTTCCTGCTAGGGCCAACTAATAAAATGCTCACGGAGCCCTATAGCGGAAACAGTTAGTGCAGAAAAAAGCCTTTCAATCAAGACATGTTTAGCTTCGTTTTTTCCCTAAATAGGGAAATTAGTATGGAGTGCCATGAGCGCGGGCTCTGCATTAAATAATGACTTAAAAGACTAATAAAATGCGATAGAGAAAATTAAGCATTCTAAAAGGAGAAAGAACAAAAGTGACTCCTTCTTATCTCCGGGTTCCACTGGAGAGAATTTTTTTTTTCCAATCAGCCCGAGTGGATGGCTCTCGGTGGAAGAAGGCAGTATATCGTCATTCTCATAAAAATCAGAGCGTAGGCTGGGAAAATTACTCTTTCCCGTTTCCCATTAGCCATTCATTCCCTTCCAGCATTTTTCCCAGAAAATGGTGATGAAAATGATGGGAAAAGCTTCTGTGGCAGTGGCTAGGCTCTCTCCTCCAGGGCGAACCACCCAAAAAAAATTTTTCTTTGAGGCTGACAAAGAATACTGAAAGGAAATGGGAAATGGATGGGGACGGAGGAACGTTTAATGATATTCTGACCTTTTCCTTTTTATTAAAATCCTTTTCCATATGACATTAGGTTTTTTGGCTTCAGGAATTGTAAGTAAAGTGTAGCTCCCCTGTCAATTTAGTTATTTGAGTGTGCGTCATTCGGAGCATCCTGTGAATATTTAATTAGCCAATAATTTACTCCGAGGGTAATTTTGCTTTATTACTGTAATAAATTGGAACTGTCGGAGATGTCTAATCAAGTCTGAATATATATTTTATTCCAAATTATTTTTAGATGTTAACATGGTCGCCGAGCCGAAATCACATCAGACCGGGAGGAAGAGGCAAAACATTGCAAAAACTGGGAATGACTGGTAAGTGAAACAGACTGCTTAAAAAATTTAAGGGGATGAGCTAAATGGCGCAATATTCGTAAACTTTTAGAAGGCGCTTTCTTCTCCTTTTAGAAGAAGAAGTTGCTCTTCTTTATGGAAGCTTTCAGCTTTCTTTCGTGTACATGGAGACTAATTAGCAATTTTCTGATCTGAGATGATATGACTTTCTTCATCCTTTCCTGACAAGTGGGGAGAGAAGGGAAGAGTTGGTGTTTGGCGCTTCTCTCTCAAAATTCACTTGTCTGCCCCTCAGGAGACTAATAAAATAGGTGACTGCCGACTACTCCATTTCACTGTCATAATTTTTTTTGCATAAAAATGCCCCTGCCTGTAGCCACTCTCGCTCACTCACTTCCGCACCTCCGCCCGTCTCTCCAAAAAGCAGTTGCTTTTGTTCAACCCAAGTGTGAAGTTTTGAGGAGTTATTGAAGGAGATCAAAGGAAATGTCAATCAAGCGTAACTAGCATACTGGGAAGCTAGCAGTAGCAACTCGCTAAAAAAAATTTTATATCCAACGGAAAAACGGCTACAAAGTAAAAGCTATATAGCTTCTCTCCGCACACAATTACACACGAACTTGTACTTTGTAACGTGAGAAGACGTCATTACTAAAAAATGGAGAGAGCACTTCAAAAATAAACAGCGCTCATTATTACTCCACTTTAGCCAAGCGCATTTTTTTATATTTTCGGTGCTTCATAAAAACGTATTTAAGTTGGGGGAGCTTTGTGTGAAAAACGCTCTCTTATCTTAAGTAGTGTTACTCATGTAGTGGAACTACTTATGTGCTACGCCTAATAAAAAAAGGAAAGGATAAATAAAGTCATTACAATTTGCAACTCGTGCAAAAATTATTGCGCTTAAGAAGCCATGTAAGTCATCAAAATTTAAAGTGAGCGTGTTGTGTCTCGCTGAAAAAATGTTGGAAAAAATTAATTAATTTGTGTTTCTTCTCTATTACAGGGATTACTACTACGATAGGTAAGTCAAATTAAGTAGGAGTACGAACGAGCTACAATCTACAATAATTTCTGTTCTCCTCGGTTTTCCCATACACACACCAAACCAGAAAAAAATTATTTATTTTGATTTGGTGAATTTTTACTCACGTTTTATAGAACATTTCACTTTTTGTTTTTACATCGTCACTCTAATAGTTTGACATTTTCCCTATTGGTTGATAGAAGCATAATTCACTTAAGCAAAAAAATTACATCCCTGCGCTGTCGCAATAACTTGCACAAAGAATTTTATCGCAGCCTTTGCTAAAGCTCAGAACAAAAGTACGATATTACGGCGGTGGAAGAAATTTCACTTTTTTTATCGGAGTTTTATTGTGAATATATTTTTTTTATAATTTATTTTTGACTGTTTTACTTTTGTTTGTAATTTCGTTTCAATTTTTTTTGTGTCGTACCCCTTTTGTAAAGGATTTTTTTTATTGGATTTTGGCCTAATTTGTTTTTGTTGTATTTTGTATTTCAAATATTTTTTCAAAAAATCCAGCAAAAGCAATATTTCAACAGCGTTATTGCTCCTTAAGATAACAGTCGTCATCAGTCACTCGTCATTTTGAGCGTTTTTTTCTCTTTTATGTGAACAAGAGTGATATTCCATTGGGCTTTCCCATTTTTGTGGAGGATTTCCACACAGAATATATTTTTTTTAGAAAGCGCAGTCATCCATATTTTTTGAAGGTGGAGAGGCATTTCTTCTTCTTCTTCGGAGCTCTGAAGTGATTTTATTTTAAAGCAAGTGACTTTGAAGGAGATTTTCAATATTTTTGTAACATGCCTTTGAGTGGAAACAAAAGCATTTCTTTTGAAGAGCTATATCGCTCCCAGTCCCAGCATCCCACACATTTTGCTAACTACAAGAAAAAAGCAAAAAAAAAGTATTTCGTAGAAAATATTGGTAGCACACAGTACGCTATATGCTAACGCGTCCCTATTTTTTCCATTGCTGCTGTAGCAGAAAAAACATATTTTCTTTCCTTATCAAACGAAACAAAGCGATTTTGATTTTAATGGCTTCTTCTGCTCACGATTGCACCATGCCGATACACAAATAGCCTTTATACACCCAATCCCAAAAGGAATTTTTTTTCCTCCCGAGCAAGTGTTGCCAGCTGTGTTTTATTGGCAGAGGAAAAATGCATTATGCTGCTCCCGCTCCCGACTTTTCCTTCAAAAAAATACAGATGAGGAACAGAGTAGGAAAAAATTAAGACTAAAAAAATCACCCATTTCAATCTTTTTCACACTGGCGAAGAAGGCAAAAGGCAAAAAAATTAGAAGGAAATTTCATGCAGACTTGCATTAGTACAGAAGCATATTTTTTATGAAGGAATTTTTTTTCTTCTTGGAAAAGGGTTCCATGCTCTTTCCATCGAAAGGGTGTCTTCCGGAATCTCTAGAAAAATGACAGGGCTACTAAGTGGCAAATGATTGATTTTTCTTTAATTTTTTTTACTCTTTCCACCCTCTCTCTCTTTCTCTTGAGAGGGACTTTTGGCATTAAAAGTGAGGAGATATTTTCCCTAACTGCACGCATATTACATTAATGTTCTGTGTGGCAGTGGCAGTGGTAGTGGCTCCCAAGTCGCCAAGCTTAAAGTCATTTTCTCGAGGCGTTTTTCTGCCTCTCTTCTCAAAATATAAATATATTTTTGAACTCTTTCCTCCCTCTCTCTCTTTCTCTTGAGAGAGAGATTTGGCATTAAAAGTGAAGAGATATTTTCCCTAACTGCACGCATATTACATTAATGTTCTGTGTGGCAGTGGTAGTGGTAGTGGCTCCCAAGTCGCCAAGCTTAAAGTCATTTTCTCGAGGCGTTTTTCTGCCTCTCTTCTCAAAATATATAAATTTTTTGAGTAGATTACTGCTCTGCCCTCTATGACTGCGGCAGTACCATACATTCTTTCCCTCTACCCTTTATAATTACACTTTTGCAATGCTCCACCATACCAACCAGGCTACAGGCTACAGACAACACAAATTTTTTTACGACTTTTCTACAGTGTCCTAGTAAACCATAAAACCGGGAAATGCTTGTGATTCATGACGACATCCGTATCCTTCTGCAATTTCATGGCTTTCTTGGCTCTTGCTTTATTGTCCGTTGAGGTATGGAGGAGTGGTGTGGTGTTGGGAGCATGGGTTGGAAAGGTATTTTCACATCTGGATGAACACGACATATTTTTATCACCGGGGATATTTCTTTACAGATGCTATCAAGAAAAAAAAATAATGCTGAGATAGTCTCTGAATGGGACAGGAGAGGAGGGAGATTAAAACGTAGAAATTTTTTTTGAAGTGTGACTACTGTCACTAGTGCTCTCTTTTTTTCCATGATATGCCACTGATCGCGTTAGCATCCATCAAATTATTCTTCTGCAGATAGAATATCAGCACAAGTACAGTAAGCGCCAGATATAAAAACTGACATTTCTGAAATATCACAGATGTCATATCCCAAAATGTGATTGATTGCGAGAGTGTAGTTCATCGTAGAAGGGTAAAGTGGCAATATAGCTGTGTCGATAATTAAGTGGGTCTGCCAAGAGCCATCCCTAAAAATAATGACATAGAGAGCAGAAAAATAAATTGATTTACGCCCTACACCATGAGAGAGCACGCAGGATTGACTCCGGTCAAAAGTATATTAAGCGATTTCTCATTATGCGAGGTTATTTCATTTTAATGGCGGAGTCGCACGAGAAAAAAAATAGTTTTGTTTGCTGAACCCGCTCCCGCTATATAGCTAAGATATAGCTGTGGTGGCTGCAAAGAACAATAAATATCTTAAGAGTGCGCACTCCTCTCCTCTTATTTCTTCTTCTTTTCTCGTCGAAAAATTTTCTGGTAATAATAGCAATAAGTAATAAAGTGTTAGTGTTATTGCGACTCTTCACTTTATCTCTCAGCGAACAACTTCCGAGCGCAGAAAAAGAATAATAAATCTGGAATGGGGTATTATTCCCAGACATAACTTTGTAAGACGAAAGATTTTCCTTGGAAAATTAAGGGGAAGAGGAAAAACCTTCACTTTTATCACTTGTTTTTCTCATCCTTCACTGGCTTTCATAAATGGTTATTAGATTAAGGCAAGTAAATCATAATTATCATTCCATTCATAGTGTCGCACTTTCCCTTTTTTTCATTCCGTTGTTCCCCCAAAGAAAAAAAATGCTTTTCTTGAGGGCGGTGATGCCAGCAAATGGCCGTCATTGTAATAGCCATCATCATTGCATTAAAACATGAAAGAAGTTTGAAAAAAATGAGGAGGCGTTTCTGCTCCTTCTTACACCATTTCGAACTGGTAATGGCACCGGCCTACCAAGAATAGGTCATCTCCGATCTCCACCAAATTCCATTTTATTTAGGGAGCCCAAACTATAAAATATGTTGGAACTTTTTAGTGCTAAAAAATCTGTATTGTTCGCTGTACAGCTTTTTTTGCTGGCAATGCTTTATCACTGTTCTTATCACTCATGTTCCATTCTATTTGAAATTTTGTTTTTATCAGTTTTCACACACATTTAAATTCCAACAATAGGCCACACGGAAAAAATAATAAACTGCTGTCAATTAATTTTTAAGATAAGCAAGTAAATGAATGTGACTGATTCTGATGGCGACTGCCAAGAAAAAAAAAGTGATGACGATGACGTTGTTGAGATTGTATTTTTCTTTCTTTTTTTCTTTGCTGTTTGTTGTTTGTGCAAAAAAAATCGCGCATCCTCCTTCTCTCTCTCTCGCATGATCTCCTCAAAACAAAAATGAAAATCTCACAAATGCCAGTAGTCTCAAACTGCAGCTTGAGTCTCTTTACCGCAGCTACTATGCACAAGTCGGCTTACCAGGGCCGAGACTCGTCCCGCCGATGAAAAGGCCGAGGATCCATGGACCAGCGACAAGTCGAGCTACGGTGAAAGCACCCTCGCCCAACAAATCCTCCCTTGTAAACAACAGCGCCATCGTCAACAACTCCAACAGTGTGATTGCGAGTAGTGCATCCTTAACTGATCTTAAAACTTACAGTAAGTCCTTAAAAAAATAATTATGATAATTTTCAAGTGTAAAAAAAGAAAGCGGTAGTGTGTGGTTGGTCCTTCCAGTATTCATTTTCTCTCCTCTTTTAAGAAAAAAAAACGCTTTTTATAGGTGATGAAGACACACTTTTCTTCCACGATGGCCTTTTTTAGGGATGTAACGAAAAAAATTGCTATCAGGATAATGCTGATTTCGCAATGCCACCATCACTACGCTTTTGTCTAAAAAAGTTTCTTTTTTTTCTGGAGGAGAAGATTACTTGGTGACACCAGCAAAGTGTGATGCGATCCTAGTATCCTACCATAATAATAATTGTAAATGGTTGTTTTGGGGAAATGGCAGGAAAGGTCACTTTTACACTCTTTTCACAATATGCCATTCCACCGAAATCACGGCGTTCTCTTTCATGGCACATACATGAACAAACACAACCACATTCAAAAAAGACACTTCCTCCCTGTAAAAGAAATGGCGTCGTCAGCCGCTCTGTGGACATCGCATTATTTGAAATGAATTTCATGGAAAAATAACGCTGCTGCGTACTCTTGAAGAAACACTAAAAAGTAGAGCTAGACAAACCGCAGGATGTCAGGCGAGAATGTGTGAGCATATCACACCATAAAACAAATGAGGATGAAATGATGAGTGGTTTGGGAATAAAAAATGGCGTTCTTATGAAAGCGCTTTTCTTACTTTAGCAAGGGCCGTAACGATTCCTTCAATAAATAAAATGGCGGGATTATCATCCTAAAGAATTTCATGTCCGTTTTTGGTACTCTCTCTTTTCTGCTGGATAAAAAAATAAGATGTACAAGGTGGAGGTGGCTCCACTGCTGGAGAGAGAGAGAGATGTGCCGTTTTATAGCTTGATAGAATCGTCTTGTCGTGTTCATGACCACCGACAGATTTTTCTTCAGACATCAAGAAAAAAAATGTAGTGAAGATGAAGGAGAATCCCATTGCGAACTATTTTCTTTATTGAGAAGAAGGCTGATGGTGTGTACGCAGAAGGGAAAAAATTCGTTTGTAATATATTGTTGTCCAGAAGGAGCAAAAGTGAGAGGAAAATATGTCCAGAAGTGGATAAGTGTAGCTATGTCATAGTCATAACTGCTTCTTAAGAAAACTGCTTGTTTTCTCCTTTATAGGATGATGATCACACATTACATTAGCACGTATCTTTTTTGCGGTTGGAGTTGTAAGAAAAAAAAGTTTTTTATGTGGAGAGGAGCTCGCGATGGGAGAGATTTTCATTCATTATTATTACTGTGATGGTGTCGTCTTCGAGTTGCTAATAAAGTGTTGTCTTTCAGCTATCACTTTGAGCTGAGTGGTGAAGAGGTTGAAGATGAAGGGCTGTTGAGAATAAAAAAAGGTGCGGTGGGTGGGTTGCTGTGAAACTGTGAGCAGGAGGAAAACCCACTACAAAAAAGAATTGGAAGTGTCACGTTTGCTAAATTGCAATTTGAGAGGGTTGAGGGTAGCTCAGAACTAGCTGAAGATTGAAGATATATTTTTTTCAAGGATGTTGTTTGAAAATGTTTACGAG
The DNA here is from genome assembly GCA_027744115.1 of Acrocyrtus sp. NNG-2020. NCBI lineage: Eukaryota > Metazoa > Arthropoda > Collembola > Entomobryomorpha > Entomobryidae > Acrocyrtus > Acrocyrtus sp. NNG-2020. Next base: position 12,637 of record JAHZND010002068.1, read on the forward strand.
AAAACGGTAGGGTGCTTGGAGGTGATTAATGGGCCTGCTAAATATTTTTTTTGATTAGGTTTAGAGAACTGTGAAAGTTGCAGTTAATTTTTTTTTAAAAAAAGGTGGGCATCCGCTAATTGGGTGATAGTGATGGTGAGGGAGAGTTGCTACCTGTAAAGAATTTTATGTGAAATATTTTTTTTTTGCAAAAATTCATCATGAGAGGGGATATTTGTGGGAGATAAATCATAATTTTTTATTAAAATTGTATTTTTTCACGCCTATCATTTTTCAGGCACGCCCGACATCCTTGCTCAACGGAAGTAAGCTAAGTACGAAAAGTATCTTGTCTAACATAACTAATAACTAAAATGAAGTGGGTTGTATTCTGCTGAAAAGCAAATTTTTTATTTCTTTTAGTCGTAGCCACTCTAATTTTGCTTTTTAACGCTAACAGCAATAGTTTTAAGCTTTTCTGCGAAAAAAAAGTTTTTTTAGTTCAGTTTGCAAAGCCTCTTAGCTATAGGATTGTTTTTGGTGTGTGTGTGCGCAATTTACAAACATTTGAACTTGTCTCTAGAAGGCGAGGAACCGGCAGCCCTGCTCTGTTCACAGTGCAAAGACTCGTTCTCATCAGCTTGGGATTTGATGGTGCACGTTCAAGCGGCCCATATGCTGAACATTTATCAACTCAGCTCGGATCCTTCTTCCAGTGGAAGTAGTAGAGACCAATCTGTAAGCAAATTTGTAAACTTACTTCGTGCACAACTCACAACAAGCTCCTTTCCTTGCAAATAATGTTACCTGCTGAGAGAGTCTCACTTTCCCCCAGTTCCCTACTCTCACGTACCTAAAAAGAGTATAGTACATCCTCTCCAAATCCCATTATCCCGTTCTGTTAAAAAATTAAAAAATTAATTTCGGAAAAAGTTCCCTGCAAACTAGCCTGATTAAACCAATTCGCGAAAGCCATTAGCCGTTTCATCTGCCCAACGAGCCATCACATTTGACTGCAATTAATACCTGTAGCAGAGAGCAAATATTCCTTAAGAGCTCCCCCGCAGGAAAATCCATTTCCCACGAGGCCTCTTGAATATTTAATTACACTCCGCCATCCACTCCGAAAAAGAGAGAACAGGAGCTGGGTGGAAATTTACAACGGGAGAGATCATTACCGTATTTATTACCAGTCATTAATCACTTTGTCCTGTTCACTTTTCACTTCGGGCGGAGCTTTCCCTCACTCCGTAAAAAAATAATAATGTATCAGTTGGCGCAATAAAGAAAAACAGAGGAGCAGTTACGTCCACCGTCCAATTTTAATCAGGCGATTTAATTGTGTCTATTTTTCTCGTAGGAAACGCGGGAATTCAAGCACATGAACAACATAATCGGAGATGGGATTCCAAATGGACTCAATCCAAATGGGACCTTAATGGGTGACAGTCTGATGGAAGACTCCCATTGCCAAACAGATCTTTCTTCCACCACTTCCTCCTCATCATCTTCCACGACTAGCAGCATCGCTGGTGGCAACTCAGTTGCGCTAATTTCCCCGAATAACCATCACCATCATCACCACCACCATCACCATCAGCAGCAGCTTCACAACTCGTTGCAGGCGTGTAATCAGAATCAGTCACATCATCCCTATCACCATCTTCACAGCGACTCATCTACAATGACGGCAGACGTGAGCACCTCGACAATTGACAACATTACGATTTCGTCGTCGCCATCCACACACCAGCACATCATCTCTGGAGGCGGCTGCCCCCCTGGGAATGGCAGCTGCATGGTAGTGGACAACGTAATTGGTGGAATGGGGCAGTCCTCATCAGTTGTAATGGCTACAGCCACGTCGGCACAAACCACCCCAATGACAAACTCAGTCATTATGACAGACGGGCACAATCCCAATAACGGTGGCAATCAACCTCTCATGAATGGGAATGACGGCGTGATGTGCTCTTCTTCTCAGTGTTCCACATCCGTCAATCATTCTCTGCCAAATGGCACTTTCGTCTGTAGTTCTCAGCAGTCTGCTTCCGGAGCACAGGTAGTTATGGGCCAGGCCGTTATGCATGCTAACTTCGCATCCGCCAATAATAACAACAACAATAACAATATGACTAACTCCACATCTTCGTCGCCGCCTTCGTCCTCATCCACTTCCCCCTTCGAGTCATCCTCCAACATCATCATCTCTCAGCCTATGGAGGCATCCACCCAAACACAGAGCATGCAGGTGGACGACTCCCTTCTCCAGCAGAACAACAACGGCCCCACCACAACTACCACCGCTCCCAGTGCTATCACTAACAACAACCAAGTCGTTGTTACCAGCGGAGTCACTGGCGGGGGAATATCAACTAATTTCGATGAGCACTGCAGTGTAAGTAACTCCAAATCTTTTTCGCAATCCCTCCTTCATCACTAACTAGTTATTATCCCCTTTTAAAAAATGAAAACTGCCCCAAACTAAATAACCAGTTTTCATTCCTAACACTTTCCCCATTCCACCACCAACTCTTCTTTAGATTCCTAGAAAAAATTTATCCATATTGATCCATTCCTAACGTTCCGTAAAAAAGATTATCCGAGCAACTCCAAAGCTTTCAGAGTGTGTACATGCTTTACAGGCATACTAAAACACACATCACCACTTTTTGCTCCCTCCGAGAGAAAATCACTACCGTATGATTTCTCAACACACACAGTCAGCATCTAACATCTATTGTTAAAATTGCCCACGGGAGAGATTGACGAAAAAAATCCATTTCTTTTCTGGGCTGGTCAATTTTCAGCATTTTACTTCCAACTGGTATAGTATGTAGGGAAAATGGTAACTTATTTGGAGTTTTTTTCTGTAAAGTTGGAGGATGAGAGAAGGTGAAAGTAGAAATATATTTTTTTGTTAGTACCGACCGACTCTCTACTCTTCCCGCCATACTCAGCCATCAGCCATTGTATGGTGGCATTATTACGATTATTTCTTGAAGGCAGCTAGTTACACATTGCCAATAATGGAAGAAGAAGGTAGAAAAATCGAGATTTTTTTCCTACTTCTTTTCTACACCAAAAAATCTAAAGTCTGGTTGCTCATACACCGGAAATTGACGCTGTAATCTAGTACTTTCACCAGATTGGAAATTGAAGATTTTTCTTATTTTTTGGAGAATAAGAAGGTAGAGGAGAAATAATGCTGGGGATGTATTTCTTTTTTGTAATTTTTTTACCCTTCTCCCTTCAAGTAAAGCTTCCTGCTCTGGAACAGACATTTTTTGCTCCTATAATATTATATTTTTTATTGCCTTTCCACGATTTTCAGTAGGCAGTTGGCATAAAGAAACCTGATTTGCTAAGAAAAAAAATATATAAGAACTTGAGAAATAAGAGGAACCTTATCGGCTTCTTTACAGGAATGGAAGAGAGAAAATAATGTATTGATTTTTGGTGAACTAAATCCAGAAATGTTTTCTTCAAAGTAAATTGAAAATTTGTGAATTGATCAGTGTACAAAATAGCTCTTTTCTCTGGAGAGACTGTGTAGTACTCCCAATAAATATAAATCTGCGGGATGGAATTGCGTGTCACATTCTTTTCCCAAAACAAAAAATATGAAACCGTCTAGCCCATATGAACAATGAGCGTTTTCTTTTCAGATTTGAGAAAACAAAGAAAGAAGAAAAACTAAGTTTAATTTATTGCAATCATTCTTTTTTTTTCTTCAGAAAAAATAATGTTTTCTTCTCTCATTGCAATTTTCCTTTTTTTTAGATCGTGTCAACATTGAAGCAGGAAGCGGGATCTATTCATTTGCCGTTCACCAATGGTCAAGTGGCGAGCATGTAAGGAAATGTAATAAATTCCCAATTTCTTTTCTCAGAGAGAAAGCGATCTTTTGGAGCGGGATTTTTTAATTTGTTCCGATCCTCGGATATTAATCGGAACTAATAATGAAATTGTACGAGGTACGTTAATAATAAAATATATAAAAAAAGTCAAGTGCGTACATTTGCTATTACTAGGTTGTAAAACTCTCTTTACCAAAAATTTACACGCTACAAAAACAAGCGCATTTAGGCTAACTCTAGCTGGCATTTGGGATATAAAAAATAAACGTCACGTTGCGTACTACTCACTTCACAATACGATTAAATAAATAAATTTTTAGTCAGTTGAACTACTTGTCGAGGTGCAAAAAAAATTTGTTAAAGTACGGAAATAACTTATTGTAGCACAAAACAAATAATTATATATCTTAGCACAGATTTACACCCTATCATTTTCAGTGTTTACTGTGATTTTTTATTTAATGTTACACGCTAAAAAAATTTACACATATTATGAAAATTGTGCAGATAAGCCATACACTAATTAAATTTCTTAACTGGGAGATTAACGTGTGTACATAGGAAGGAAAGTGGATATTTAAGAAAAATATATAGTCGTAAATCAGTAAATTGGTAATCATGCTTATTTGCAGTCTGCGGGGACATATAGCTTTAAATTGGAGAAAACGCGTAGGTTTATTGGGCAGGGATCAACAGCGGAATCCGGGAAGCAATTTTTAATTCATATTGCTGGAATCTGGGGAAATGTGAGAAAAAACGGACGTATCAACTGGTACTGATACATACCAAAAATTATAGCGAGAGGGGAGGATTGAAAGGGTGTTTGTTATATAAGAAATGTTTTATTTCGCTAAAAGATAAATTTCAGGGGAAAATTTACAGTGGTCTCCTTAATTTCAGGCTAATAGAAAATGTTAAAAATGAAAATTATAAAAAAATAAAATTTTTAGCAGGGTGAAAATTTAAAGCAAAGAGTCTAAAGTTAAGTACTATAAATAAGCAGGTAATAATTATTATAAATGAGCTAAATGTTCAAATAAAAATTTATATAAATAAATAAACATTTCAACAAAAAATTTATGTACAGTACGCCTACAAAATCAATGTGAGAAAAACGGACGTATCAACTGGTACTGATACATACCAAAAATTATAGCGAGAGGGGAGGATTGAAAGGGTGTTTGTTATATAAGAAATATTTTATTTCGCTAAAACATAAATTTCAGGTGAAAATTTACAGTGGTCTCCTTAATTGCAGGCTAATAGAAAATGTTAAAAATGAAAATTATTTAAAAAAATAAATTTTTTAGCAGGGTGAAAATTTAAAGCAAAGAGTCTAAAGTTAAGTACTATAAATAAGCAGGTAATAATAATTATAAATGAGCTAAATGTTCAAATAAAAATTTATATAAATAAATAAACATTTCAACAAAAAATTTATGTACTGTACGCCTACAAAATCAGAGCATATGAGTTGCTTTGCGAAGAAGCAATTTTAGTTTTTTAGTTGTCCTACTGTAAAAAAAAAGAACTATCCAGTAATTTTTACAAACTATATAAAATATACTATCATTATTAAAAATATATTTAAATATTACAAAAAACCGCTTTTCATAGAGGATGTTGTAAGCAAACATAATTTTTAAGATTGTCATGTCATGTCAATGAAAAATATTATAATTATGTACATATAAATACTAAATCCAAGTAAAATGGTAATTTTGGTGAAATGCCGAATCTAGTTTGCAGATTGTAACCAGTAAAATGTAATTCCATATTGTAGAATGTCTGTTTCGACATTTTCGGAATGTGTACTAAATTATGTACATATTAAATATTAAATCCAAGTAAAATGGTAATTTTGGTGAAATGCCGAATCTAGTTTGCAGATTGTAACCAGTAAAATGTAATTCCATATTGTAGAATGTCTGTTTCGACATTTTCGGAATGTGTACTGCGCCGCACGTTTTCTAGCGTGTAATATGATTACTGCAATTTATATAAAAAAATATTTGTAGTTTGCTAGTGGCATGCGAAACTTTGTAAGAATGTGTGTGAAAATGAGCTCAGCTTTTTCAGCGGCATTCTGCAGAATGTCAGCTTCGAGGAGGGGAGTGGAAAAACTTGGAGAGGAGTTGTGGTAAATCTAAAGGAAAGCTTTCGGTTTGAAGAGGAAACCGAAGACAAGAGTCTCCAAAAATAAAAGTTTGTTTACTGCTATACAGGTAAAAAAAATAACGTGCGTTGTTGGTGAGAGGTGAATGAGTATAAAAATTATTTACATGCAATATAACAAAAAATTAAATACGTAATTATTATGCCAGACTTGCACTGGTAGAATGTAATATTAATACTGTCTTAAATAAAAATATAATTATATTGGAAAAAACGTAAAAAAAAATTCAAAGGTTTACGGTTCAAATGATTTCTGTATAGGGCAGTGGCTAAATGATATTTTATGCACTGGCTCGCTGTGTGCAACAGCCATTGGAGCATTTCCTTTTTGAATGTCCATCAATAAAAAATATATATCAGTGAGAAGGATAAGGAGAGCCCTTCTTCTGTGGAGTCCATTAGTCCCCATCTTTCGTACGCCAACATTAATCTCTGTCAATACAAATCATCTGAAAAGCACTTACACTTTTTTTTTGAACGAGGAGATCAACCGAGGAAGAACGTTTTTTTTTCTCTCTAAGAGACGGGCAATTTTCTGTGAGGAACGGAGAAGCACAAAGAGCTACCTTTACAGCTTACACTGATAAAAAAACGGAGAAAGGTTCGACTGTCCCCCGCATTTCATTCAAAGTCAGTGAAGGGTGCCGAGTTAATACTCCTCAGGTCCATTCATACATGTGCATGGATCTTTCATTGTGTTGTCAGCGCACGAATCTACATTTTTCCCATAACACTCCAGCGGAATGGGATATGCTTGTTTAGTTCTACACTTGGAAGTATGGAAAGGGAGGAAAACGAGAAGAATGGGGAGGCGAGAGGGTGCTGATCATATAACCCGATGTGAAGAGATGAAAGTCCAAAAAAAAAATCTTTTCGGATATTATTAGCATTTTGGAAGAATGGGAAGTTATATTGATATTCCTATTGCATTCATGGTTATATCCGTGCAATTTTTCTATCGTGAGTGTGATCCCTTATCGTGATCCTTTCCCATTCACACCAAACATGCGACAATGCGAGAATACGTACCTATTCTTTTCTGGAAGGAAGAGCTACGACGCGCAACGCTTGGTTGAGGGGTAAAATAAATTCGAGCCCCCATTTTTTCACACTTTTTTTTCTCCCCGGATACTCTTTCCTTGCTGAGAGGGAGTATGAAAATGCATTTTCCGCACATTTACCGCATTATTCAAGAAGTGGATATCATTATACACTAATGCAATCATAATCCGCTTTTCCCCTCCATATTTCATCTGCTCCCTACAGCGTAGTATAACGATTATACCATAACATACTCATTTTTCCACTGCTGCTTTCCCTAAATGCTGCAGTTCTCTGCCCCACTTGCCACACTAGTTTGCAAGGCTCCTTTTCAAGATGTATGCTCAAATGCACTTTCTGTCTACACTTAAGATTTCACACGAATGCAGCTACAGCTCGTGCAAATCGGGATAACTTTGGGTAATCTACATCCCATGAACATACACAGTGCAGATAACTTCAGTTTAAAAGTGAAAAATGCTTTTACTGCACTTTTATTTTATTCTTTGAGATTTTAGATGCAGTACAACGTCTGTAACAAAAAATAATAATATGTACCTTACCAATTAAGTAGAAGGTATTATTTCATTCATATTTGGAGTAGCTCCATTTATTCTAGTCAACCCAAAAACGACACATTGGAATTTTTTCGCGATACTTGCATACCACCACTTAC
>JAHZND010002069.1:0-15552 GCA_027744115.1 Acrocyrtus sp. NNG-2020
CTTTCCTTGCTCCGACTTAGGACCCCAATACTCGTCTGGCACATGTGGAATAGGGTCGGGTTTGGACAGTTGGAAATACACGAATGCAATTCCAACAGGAATAAGTAAAAGAACTAGTTTCGAAATCAACCCCATTTTTAGCTGCCTCTCTTCGCAATAACTTTACTGTCACAGTATCAAAATTGTACTAACGCGCTAGCTCTATTGAGCATAGATATTCCCACTCCCGCTTCCAAATTAGCTTCATAGGCAACCAGCTGCAGGCATACATTGCCACACATTCCAGACCATAAAGTTCAAAGAAGAATCCATAAAGAATCTGCAGCATTTATCATCATGTTCTTTGCAAGATTGTAAACGCGATGGAAATTAACCATGTCAAATATTCCTGCGCTGTGTTTTGTGAGTCTTTCGTGCACAGCTCATAGTCATAAGTCTTGTACTACTGCTCGCGTGGATGCACTCCAGTGTGGTTAGAGAGGATAAAAAACATGAGCACGTGAAGCTGTAGTTGTGTAACAAGCCAGGATGTGAACATTTCATTGTCATTGTGAGTGCCGACGTGTTTAGTCAAATGGATTATGAATGAGTGTGTTTTTTCTCATGTGATTTATGAGCTGAAAGTACTTCATCACAATCCATCATATAAAAATTTTTAAACTTTCTGGTACTTTCATTTAATATTCATAAAATGAAAAAAATCGAGGAGAACAATCATTTTCAATATTAAATATGGTTATGGCTGTTGTAATGTTGTCCTTTAGTGATAATTCGGATAACATCAGATTTAGAAGTTTTCAAAGTGAGAGATGGCATCCTCTGCGACTAACTCGGGTTCCTCAAAAGCCGCAAAGTGACCTCCTCGCGAAGCTACTGAGTATCTTTTGATATTAGTGTATTTATCTATCAATGCATACTGAGGAAGTACAGCTATTTCTCCCTTCATAAATTGACAGGAGAACGGGACGTCAGTTGGAACTCTGAAATGTTAGTAAAGCTGCTGTCATACACAATAAAACTGCTCGCCGTAAATTCACATTCATAAAAGCTTTTGTGATTACTTGTCTGCAATGTGCTTCTTCGCTGGGTCCAATGTGTTGAGCCAACACCTAAAATGTAATCGCAGCAGAATTTTTTTATTTTTATATCTTGTGAATAGTTTCAAATGGAAAGAGTGCTAGTTTTGGCAACTTACCCACGGTGTCCGGCTTAGTGCCCTGTATATGAGCATATCCCATTTCTCTAATCATAAATGAAAGGTAGTGTGAAAATGGAAGGACAGATTCTTTCTCGTTACTTGAAGACATAAATGTATCCGGGAACCAGGTGGCCAGTATATATCGAATGATTCCGATCATCTTTGGGAAATCATTTCCGCATGCGTTAGATTGAGCTGCGATAATGCTAAAAGCAGGCAAAAAAGTATAAATTTAGCAATGTCAACAAAGGTTACAGGAAGATCTTGTTGCTAAAATATTTCTTTCTCGTTTGTTACCTAGTGGGGTACACTGTGGCCATATCAGAAGTTATAGTTGCTCCCCAGTCAACCTCCCATTACGAAAAACTTCTTGTGACCGAGTCTTTCCATCAGTCGCTTGAAAATATTTCCCATTTCGGTGTGACTCATCCCACGCCTTGAGGAGGCGTCCGAAAATCCAAATCCAGGAAGAGAAGGAACAACAAGCTGTACAAATAAAAAGAATACACCTTTTGACCATTAGTTAATTATCCCAATTTAGTCACGTTCAACTACACAGCAAAATATAATTGCTTTCAATTTACCTCATAATTGTACTGCGAATTTTTAGGCTCAGATAGCAATGGTATGATTTTCTGAAACTCGACAATGCTTCCAGGCCATCCATGAAGAAGTAAAATTGGCCTCGGAGCTTTTCCATTCTTATTCGCCGGTTTCACATGGTAAAAGTGAATGTCCAGCCCGCCAATTTTTGTCTTGAACTGAGGAAACTTGTTCAGCAACTGCTCCCGCTTTCTCCAGTCGTATCGAGTAAGCCAGTGCTGACCAATTGCCTTTAAATATCTGGAGTTAAATCCATACTCGAATCCTATCCCCTCCAGTGGAGGAGGTAAACGATCGGCAGAGTCTATTTCACGCTTCAGTCTTGCCTTCAAGTCATCCAAAACTGGTGCTGGGATATCAATTTTGAATGGACGGATGGAAGCATCTTCCTTCCTCCACTGCTCATACTGCGGCCCCCAATATTCATCCTCCACAATTGGAACTGGCTCAATTTTAGTCAGTTCATAGTAAATGTAAGCCGTCCCAACAGTGAAGAGCAATAAGAACACCTTCAAAATGATGCCCATGTTGAAACTCAACTTGACCTTTTCAGTAATTGATAAAAGTGCACCGTTTTTCCCAACCTAACTTATTTCAACTCGCTGTAAAGGCACACAGGGTCAACTACACACGATACAGCCACAGCAAATTAAAATGCTGTTTGCCATTTCACACTCACAGAAGATACTATGAATGAACTATATAAAGTTCCGTAAAGTTCCTTTGCATGGCATGTCTACCACTGTTGGTCTGCTTCAAGCCTAAAAGTTGAAAGCTGGAAGAAGTAATACATTGGTAATTTGTCAATCGTGCTGGTATGGTACAGTGACAGTGTGGAGTTGCCTCGTTTGCCGGCAGCGCAGTTGTATGGCATGGGTATTATCTTTCTTAATGTGAAGGATGAACTATATTAGATAGCAAAATCGATTACATAACCTCGGTGAGTGAGAGTAAACGATTCTTAATGCAATGCAGATAATTTAACTTTAATGTGGCTTGCACGCTACGATCACATTTTACACAGGTAGCTCCACATTATGCCATAGTCAGCCGTTTCAATGAAGTATGCATGAAAATGGAAAGGTCAGCAGTATTATTTTTTTGTACTGACATTGAACAGAATTAGCACTTTTACTTGTTACACGGATAGAAATTTAAAATTTCACATTAATAATTTTCAAAATGAGAAATTGCATCCTCTGCAACTATATGAGGCTCCTCAAAAGCTCCAAAGTGTCCACCTTCTTTGGTTATTGAGTATCTGGTGAGGTTGGTGAATTTGTCTTTCAAAGAGAATTCTGGCATTATCATAATCTCGTTCCTCATAAACTGGCAGGAAAATGGTACATTTGTTGGTACCCTAAAAATGAATAGACGAGTAATTGAAAACGACTAGTTGCAAATTAAGCAATAAAATTGTAAGCTATCTTAGTCCTGCGCATACATACCTATCTAGATTATGCTTCTTGGTAGGATTTGCTGACTCCGCATACAGCCTCATCGAAGTTGTCGTTGAGCCAGTCACCCAATAAATCATGACATTGTCAAGTAGCATATCCAGAGTGAAATTTTCCAAAAGTCCTCCATCCTCTCTTTTGTACCAAGAGCTATTCGTCCAGGTTGAAAATTTCTCAAGAATGTAGGATGCTAAGGCTAATGGTGAGTGGGTCACACCAACACCTGTGGAAATATTGTACTTTAGTGAAGAGAAGAACACACCGTGGCACCTTTGACTTTTCAGTACTTTTATCAGTTGGCATAACTTACCAATTGTATCCGGCTTGGTAGCATGCATATGAGCATAACCACTTTCTCTGGCCATTTTGGCAAGAAGCTTGCCTACTGGTGGGACTGCAATTCTTTCCTCTGGTGACATGAAAATATTTGGGAGTAGTGAAGCTAGAAGGTAGCGTATGCCTCCCATTGCGGTAGTAGGGGTGCATAAATTAGATTGTGCTGCAATTACTCTAAAATAATAATTTTTCTATTAATGAACTCAGGGAGATAACACTAAAAAACAAACCCGAATTAATCAGAGGGCCCCTTTCTACACTTACTGATCGGGATAAAGGGTGGCCATGTCAGAAGTTATTATGGCTCCCCAGTCGCCTCCCATTACGAAAAACTTTTTGTGACCGAGTCTTTCCATTAAGCGCTTGAAAATATTTCCCATTTCCGTTGTGCTCAGTCCAGGCCTTACAGCGGCATCTGAGAATCCGTAGCCCGGAAGCGATGGAATGACGAGCTGCTCACGAAATAAAATAAATGCTTGTTTAAATAAATGTTTCCATTTGTATGTAGTAATACAAAGTTATTATTTATTACCTCGTAATTATTTTGAGCATTTTTAGGTTCCGAGAGTAACGGTATAATTTTCTGGAATTCCACAATACTTCCTGGCCATCCATGAAGGAGGAGAAGTGGCCGTGGCGCTTTTCCGTTTCTTTTATCCGGCTTGACATGATAGAAATGAATGTCCAGACCTCCAATCTTTGTCTTATATTGGAGAAACCTGTTCAGTAACTTTTCTCGTGCTCCCCAATTATACCTATTTAGCCAATACTGCCCAACTTCCTTCAAATAGTTGGAATTGAACCCATACTCAAAGCTATGCCCTTCCAGTGGAGGGACAAGTCTGTTTGACTCCAACTCTCGTCTCAGTCTTGCCTTGAAGTCCTCTACTATAGCTGCAGGAGTGCTAATCTTAAATGGGCGGATAGAAGTGTCTTCTTTTTTCCCCTCTTCCGATTTAAGTCCCCAATATTCATCCTCCACTTTTGGTATGGGATGAGGCTCCACAAATAACTTGTAAATGAGAAACGCTGAGCCAACCGTCCCCGCTAGAAGCACTAACCTTTTTATCAGCCCCATTTTCAGTGAAAGTGAATCGAGAGCAAGGGTAAATGCAGCTTCTTAGGTATTGTATTGTGCTGTACACAACTACATCACTGCAACTGATTTCCAGAACTAGAGTTGAGTCCAAACCTGTTTTTTGTGAGCTTCACTTTATGAGGGCAGCAGGTCAAAATCAAAAATTTTCTTGCGTGTTGTGAAAACATGGGCAATGTAATGAAACAGTTAGCACATACAGTATGGAAAATTGTGGGAATGAATTAGTCAACGTACACATTATGTATTTGAATCAAATCATTTAACATCAAAGGTCAAAGTTCCTTTCGCATCATTTACTAAACCAACGTGGACTAAACGTTTATCAAGTCAGGCGTTGTCTCAGTTGCAAGAGCAGGACAAGAAATGTGTGCCTGCATGCTCTACAACAACTTCAACACAGTAAGAAAAGTAATGCAAAGAATGTTTACGGATATATCTTGCGTGTGTTGCCATTTTATTTAGGCATTTATTTTCAAGGTTTCATGCGTTAATAATTTTCAAAATGCGAAATTGCATTTTCTGCAACTAGCTCAGGTTCTTCAAAAGCCCCAAAATGTCCTCCTCTGGGAGAAATGGTGTACTTCTGAATGTTAGTGAATTTGTCCTTTAAAGATATTTGAGGGAACACAAGCACCTCCTCTTTCATAAACTGACACGAGAATGGCACATTAGTAGGAACTCTGAAAATACAAATTTATATTATTGAATATGACGGTTAATTTAATTAGAATTGGGATAGTTTTCGGATATATTAACATTTTATCTCTAAAAAATTTTGCCTGTTTAATTTGTGAGTTTTGGCAGTATCCATTGCTTCGGCATAAATTCGCATGGAGCTTGTCACTGTACTTGATACCCAGTAGACCATTATATTATCGAGGAGCTCGTCTAATGTAAACTTTTCGATCAGTCCACCATCCTCTCGATTGATCCAGGAGCGATTTGTCCAAGTTGAAAATTTTTCTAAAATATATGCAGCTAGACCCAATGGAGAATGAGTTGGTCCAACGCCTTTAATTGTTTCAAAAAATATTGATTAATTGCTGAAATGTGTAGGTGTATTCTGGGAGCTTGTCAGGGTTTTTATGCGGTCATGCAAAAGGCTAAGTGGGGTACCTGCCGTGTCCGGTTTGGTAGCCTGCAAATGGTAATAGCCAGCTTCTCTTCCTGCGAAAAATGTCATCATTTCTAAAAATGGGCGAACTGTTTCCTTCTCTTCGGCGGACATTAATATGTCTGGAAGCCAGATAGCGGCGATGTAGCGCAAAGTTCCAATGACAGAGCGATATGACATGCACAAATTGGATTGTGCTGCAATTATGCTAAAAATTCATCAGAAAAGCAATTAGGTAATTAGGTATACCATTTTAAGGGTATAGCTATAGAACAAAAATTAATTTTCACTAACTTGTTGGGATAAACTGTAGCCATGTCTGAGGTGATTGTGCCACCCCAGTCTCCTCCCATTACGAAGAACTTTTCATGACCGAGCCTTTTCATAAGTCGCTTAAAAATGTTTCCCATTTCTGTTGGGCTCATACCGCGTCTTGCAGCTGCGTCTGAGAATCCAAAGCCGGGAAGTGATGGGATAACTAACTACAGAGATTATAAAATTAAAGAATTTTATGCTTGGATGTGGATGGATGTTCAAATAGCAAACTTCAGGAAATTTTAATTAAATTTACCTCATAATTGTACTGAGAGTTCTTAGGTTCTGACAGGAGCGGAATGATTTTCTGAAACTCAACTATGCTACCTGGCCATCCGTGCACTACAAGTAGCGGCCGGGGAGCTTTCCCGCTCTTATTCGCCGGCTTCACATGATAAAAATGAATATCCAGTCCTCCAATCTTTGTCTTATATTGGGGAAACTTGTTAAGCAGCTTTTCCCTAGCCCTCCAGTCATACTTGTTCAACCAGTGCTGACCAACAGTCTTCAAATACTTTGAGTTAAACCCATACTCAAATCCAATTCCTTCCAGTGGAGCAACCAACCTATTCGAATCCAACTCATTTTTCAGTCTTGCTTTAAAGTCATCAATTACAGCTGCCGGAATGTTGATCTTGAATGGACGAATGGAAACGTCTTCTTTTTTCCCTTGCTCCGACTTGGGTCCCCAGTACTCATCCTCGACATTCGGCACAGGATGTGGCTCAATGAACTGTTTGTGGAAGAGAAATGCTGTTCCTGCAGTAATACCCAAAACCAACGCCAACTTTAGCAACCCCATCTTTAAATGTATCTCTGGTCTGTCTCGGTAATCGAAGTTGAGTTGAAGCTGCCGGTTAGTGAAAGTGATAGAACCTGTCAATGATAGAGATCCAACTGAAATGTTGACACACCGAGTCGAGTCTTGGATGTATTCACAGCGTCAGCTCAGCATTATTGTTTTCTTTTATATATTTAACATAAAATTAAAGCACAAATTACAGGTTGCTTGTAGACTGTACTTATCCTTGCAGAGTAATGCTTATGAAGCCGTCACAAGTCAAAATTGTCAAATGAGCATGTGATTGAAGTTGACGGACATGAATTCTTCATAAGCACACAATGTCTGGAGAAGCAGTGTGAAAAGTATGAGGTAATGTGCATGGTCTTATGCAGGAGCAAAGAGCAAGACAACATGTAACTGGAAATGGACTTTGCACCATCATATCGAGCTGTTCAAACTTGGAACAATCTCCTGTAAAACAACTTACGTCATGCCAAATGACGAGTGAAGTTTATATACAAAAGCTTTATGTAATTTTGACTGATACGTAACATAAAAATTATGACTAGCTGCATTTCTAACACTGGCTTAGACTTTGAAACTTGTATTCAAGCAACGTCTAAAATCTTACATAAATCACCGACTCATCTTTGTCATCGTCATTCGCCAGAGAAAAGGTGCCCGGCCGTCGGGGAAGGAAAGAAAATTCAGCTTGAAGTATGCCCGTCGCATTGTCCCAAAAAATTATTCACTTTAATTAATTTAATTTCATCATGCTGAAGCACCCATTTCGCAAGGCGCCCACTCGTCTATCGCAAACGTACAGACAATAGTGACATTGGCTTCTGTTCGGAAGGAACTTATGGAATAATTACAAATTGCCTAATGGGAGGTCACTTGAGGTTGATATCATTTGTCGTTGTCGCATTATGTATGAACTTTTTTTTTGTTTTGTCATTTTGCATATTGTCATTTTATGCTTGAGAGTTGAGATTGTCCAATTGTTTTGCAATGCTACCCTTTCTGCTCTTTCATTTCAAACCTGAAGGGATCCAATAATATTTTGACCTGAGTTTGACCTTTCAGCATCGAACGACATTTTACCGAGAACGTTGCTTTTGTTTATATTTGTTTTTGTTATCATTTGTTTTATTATGCCAATCTTCTAGGCTGCACTTTACTGTGTAGTGTTTTTACTAGTAAATTCAGGGAAAATGCTTATCAGTTGCTCAATCTCAATTATCAAATGCTACTGGGTGGTAGAGTTGCTTAAATATGAATGAAAAGCGGAGACAGTTTTGCAATGCAATGGGACGAATAACGAACAATGTGTAAAATAAAATATTAATAACATCATTATCTAAATAATTTTATGAGACTAATGATAAGTCCGCTAAACGATACTGATTGCACAGGACATAACCTTAATTATTGACAGTTTGCGTCTAATCAATCTTACTAATTCTTACTACTAGAATAAATAAAATGAATGTAAATAAAACTCTTCCAAGGTTTGTTGTTAAGTTATTGTCACAAATAAATACCAACAAACAACTGAGGCAAATACCGTCACATGATGAACTTACATGCGACAAGTAATTCGCCTTTCCCACCTCTGGCTTCCTAAACATGTTATGCTTGGTTAAAATTCATTCTTTTCATGAATAACAAAACACTTTTGCAGTGATTCTTTTTTTAATTACCCCAAATTGCAGATAAAAAATATCAATGAGTTCCCCAATAATTACTCGCTTAAACAAAGGATTACAAGTGCTTACTTAGATTGTTAAATGTCTACTCGGCTCTTATAAAAATTATGTTGATTAATTGATATTATGATTGTTTTAAATGATTTTACAGCAAGAGGGTAAAGATAATGCGAATAGTGTTACATGTTTTTCTGTAGCGCTCTGCCAAAAATAGACTGATAACAACTTTGACATGATGAAAAGGGATGTAGACACGTTGGGAAACTGCGTTTTTTTGTAATTTCGACAGTTTTGTAAACAAATCGCTCATGTTTGCTGGCGTTGAAAGTCAAGGCACAGACGCTTTGTATGTCAACGGCGAATGGTACGTGGTAGAAAATCAGTATAAAAGCTGACTTTGCAAATCTTCTCAGTAGCAGTTACAAATTGAGCTAGCAGCAAGTAAGCAAGCAACTAAATATACCGCACTGTGGCTTTGTTTTGGAAAAGGCGTCCAATTATTGCTTGGAATAAATCAATATAGCAAATTGAAGTCCGATTTGAGCAAATAATTCAAGTTTTTGTTAAGAAACAAATTGAATTCAGCTACATAAACTCACTATCAGTTTGAGGAACAAAAATTATCTTCATTTTTACTAAAGGAAAATGGATAATATTGACTTTGAAGTTTCAGACAGCTTTGCCAAGACCATGAGCAAAGGGGTAATGAGAAAAAACATTGTAATTTGCAACACTAATACATGAAATTGGGAATTATAATTAATTTGCAATGCTCATTCATTTTTGTTCTAGTTCGTGCCCTCAGTCTCGACTCTTCGCAGACTTTCCAAGAGATTCTCCACCACAAGTACCACCAGCTCAACCTCCAGAACCAGCACTGACTACACCAATTTTTCCAAGGGTACTGACAGGGTTCCAATTTGGGGCTCCAGAATAGATCCTATCAGGAGAGCATCATCTCTATCACAGGATATTCGGCTTTAGAACACACACTGATTTGAATTTTCCCGGAACTTTAGAACACATTTAGTCGCTTTTTGAAAATACTCATTTTTCCTTATGAACTATCGACATTTTTATTTTAGTTCCTATAAACTATTATCTATATTAATAGTATAAACCATATTATATCACAAATATTATTGTCTACTCTTATAAGCTGCCTACTTTACTACTTATTCAAATATCAAAATAAACACTCTTATTCTGAATTTACAGTCGAATTCATCTGATTTAGCTCATTTTCCTGTTTTTTACGTACATGATCAAATACACCACTTAATTTTCATTTTGAAAAGAGACTGAATAAAGAAGCTCAAGTAATCCAGACTAGTGATTAATTGCATTTTCTAGAACCAAGGAATAATTCTGCCCTGTCCATTTTCCCTAAAACAATTTTGTGCAAAGAGAGAAAATATATGGGAAAACATTAATTAAAAAACTTTCATTAGTGAATCGACCAACTTTGCAGAGAATAGATAGCTAATTTTGTTATTGAGAGTGCTTTTAATTACCGTATCGTCTACATTTATCTAAATGCATATAGAGATCTAAAAATCGACATCGGTTCATTCGTCATTCGGATCTCCACCAGGATCTGATTTTAGTTATAAATCCGACATAAAATGCATCACATTTTGAAGGGTGGCCCTTTAAAACTACCTAAACGGTTCCGAAACAACAAAGGAATTTTAACGATCTCCTTTGCTAAATCTAGTAGAATATGATACAAGGTTGAAAAATTTAAATTACCGTAATAAAGCGCACATAGACCGTGATTGCACCATACCAGTTAGCAGTGAATGTATACATGCCTTGCATACTACTACGCAGTTTTTTTTTCTTTTTAAAAAATATGCATTTTAAAGTCAGCTCTTTGCACTTTTAATTCGCATACCAAACTTTTTTTTATAAACAATTAATGGGCTGGGAGTTTTGTATGGGTTAATTTTATTATAAACTATATTATGACAAATTTTCAAAATATTTACCTAACGCGTAAAACAACATTTAAAATTTTGAATGAAGATGTAATAGGCACATAATCGTTTTTTTTTTGGATTAGGCACGACATACAAAAATTACTTAAAAATTAAAGTTAAAACAATGCATGGATAAACCTTTGTTTCGTGGTGTGGGTGTACCTGCATTTGGCACAGCTTCCATAAAGCTGATTTCCAAAACAGTACATAACTTTACTCAATGACACTGGCAATGACAGCTAAAATTCTTTTACGACAAATGTTTCCTGCCGAAATGACTAATCATAAAATATCTATTAAAATGTCAAAGGGTAACGATATCAAATGAGAACCTCGTTTAAAACGATTCTACCTTTCATTCTTGGCCAAAAATGGACAAAAACTAAAAAGATTTAATTCTACATAATTTGCTTATCAAATTAAAACAATGACGAAATCATTTTTTTCTTGGCAATTAAAAACCATTCTTTTAAAGCAAATGAAGATCTCCACTTGATACACAACAATCAAAGAAAAGGAACTCATCTGTCTGTTGTTTTTCTGCGTAGGTTACTTAAAACAATGAAATTCAGTAGGTAATGTAGTTTTAATACAGCGTTTTTGTAAAGGATTATAGCAACTCACGCAAAAATCCAGTCATGGTTCGGTGCGCAGTTCTTTATCTTCATTTGGTGTAGCTGTCAAAGGATAAATAAAGTGGTTATCGTTGGGCTGGATTGAAAATCCTTAAACTATATATAAAGGGAGTTTGAAAATTTTGAATTCAGTGCATACTCCAATCTGTCTTTGGGTATATCGAGGTGTTCCAACACCGTCCTTAGTCGACACTGTCGATCTGGAGCTCAGGAATTTTAAAGAAGAACAATAATTCTCTCAAAAATGAAAAAGATTTTGGTAAATTGAGAAAAAAAACTTTCAGTTTCGGTATAAGAAACATTTTTTGGAAATTGTACGGACATTTTCATTTTAATGGTGATTTGTGTGATTTTAGACGTGGCTGGCGATCCTAGCCCTTCTGGGAACGGCTTTGTCTGCAGAGCTGCCCTTGCTGAAGAAGGGTGCTGGTGGCCCTCCAGGCGATTTGAAAACTGCCAGCTCGTTTATTGGGCCATTTGGTAAGTTTGGTAAGTCAATTTTCATTTTGCGTAAATGAACGTGTTTTTAATTCTATTCTAATATTTCCATTCTGTTATTTTTTTAGGATGGGGATGGGGCTACCCTTACTGGGGTTACGGTAAAGGGCTTGGTATTTGAAAAATATTTGTATTCAAAAATAATTTTTTAAAAATTCCTAACAAATCTTTGTAAAATATACACTTTAAATATTTTAGGATGGGGATGGGGAGGATGGGGTGGATGGGGCTATCCGTACTGGGGCTGAAAGCAATTTAATTCTACACTTATTTTGCGGGACCACCTGTGATCATAATTACAAATTATTTAACAGTAGCTAGTTCAATATTTTACTTCTTTTACAGTCTGATTTTCTTTGCTTTGGTACACGAAAACATTTCATATGACAATTAATTTGTATCTTCTTAACTCAAAAGAAATATGACCGTCAAATTTGAAAACTGATTTAAAATGTGTAAAAATAGTCTATCGACCACTTAAAAATTGCCTTACAGTATAATTTATGTATTGGATTTATCTATTTAACATTTTTAGGACAACAATACTGCGGACTTTGTAGTCGTATAAAATTTTTTTATTTCCTTTGGAACTAGACTTATATCGAGATTCCGTTCACTCAATCACTGTTACGCCAGAATTCTGTATTTAATTTTATTGACAAAATGTAAAGTAAGTTTGTTATGTCTGTAAGACTTGAAACAAGAAATTTTTACTCAATTCGTGTTATTCGTGCCTATAACTTAACAAGAAAATAAATGACAATCTCTTCTGCAGCTAAATCACTTTTTTTCTGTTTAGTTTCTCTTCATTTTGCTCACTAACTACAAATCTCTGCATGCACTGACCGTGCGCTCCATTTTAAACCTTAATATAAAAACGCTGTTGTTAGCAACTCATTGTGCTAATTAAAAATTCCACCAGTTTGGAATTTTAAAACTCCGCACTGCTTCTCGTAGAACCACCCACAAACTTTGTTTCAAGTTTGCAAAATGGCTTTGGGTCACATTACAAAATCTTTTTAATGTCTTTGTTATGAAATATCTGCAAATTGCCCTACACCACTTAAATAATACTTTTGACTGAATCATGGAATTTATCTAGCACAAGTTCTAATTAAACAATTAAAATTCAAGAGGCTTCACTCATTTTGGGGCTGTGTTTAGGTGCTGGGCATTATTTTTACTGTTTTTAAAAATTGGCTGCAAGGAACTAAAATAGGTACACTTTTTCCTTGAATGGGTTTATGCCTTTCGAATTTTTAGCTATATATATGGATGGCTGCCACTTCTCTTTGTGTCAGTTGTCCCTTCATCATTTCCACCTGAAGCCTTTCTTCTCTCCATCTCCTGTTCGTGGAAACTTTGCAAAAAATGAAGGTAAGCATTAAAAAAATATATTTCTGTTTGGTTTCCAAAAACATTATTTAAAGGCATTTTTTAAATCATTTTTTCACTTGCAGCACTATCCTGCAAAAACTCTTTTTAGTTGGATACTGTTGGCGTCCGTACTGACTCCGCAGTGCTTATCAAAGCCTGGTGGAGACTACTCTACATTAGGAGATTATGGAGCGGCAGAAATCGTTGGGCAGCCTTTGATCCCTGAGACGCCTGCAGTAATTACTACCGACTTGAAACCAGCCAGCACCTACGGTATCAGCTATGGTGCTCCTCACGAGCCAATTGTGCCAATCATCCCATTCGGAAAATTAGGTCTGGCTGGATATGGTGGAGTAGGTGGGCTTGGCAGTTTGGGTGGATATGGTGGTTTTGGTGGTCTGGGTGGTCTGGGTGGTGGCTGGGGATGGAAGTCGCCTCAGCCTGTTATAGCCCCCATTCCAATTATTACGAAACAAGTACCAATCCCAATTACAATTCCGCTTGGATGGGGATGGCAAAGTCCCGGAATATTTTAGATTGAGCAGAAAATTTGAAAATTTAGTTCTTTTTAAATGTATGATGGCCCGTGTTTTATATTTTTTGTAAGATGGAATAAAAGTGAGTTTTTGCGCGGATTTTTTTGGAAGTTCAATTATTTATTAGTAAGGAAAAATTGTTCTCCTATATCTACATATTATTTTGTTATTTGTGCCTAACTGGGTGAATATGGCTGTGTGGAACACTGTGCTAAGAACAAATTGTGAGCAGTATATTATAAGCATTATTAGGAAACAGCTAAAAATGACCGATAATAATGTAGTACTTGAGATTCGTTGTTGTATTGATTGATATTAACTTAAAATTATATTTTTATAATGGTAGCATTGTGGCGTTTTGAGAAAATAGCACGGTAATATCTTTTGCGGACACGAAGCGAGTTGAATTTTTTTTTATTGTTTAATTTTTCGCGAGGTAGCATCAACCTAGACAGTGGACTTTCTACTTTTGGCGGACTTGTTTAGCTCAAGCTGTCGATTTCCTTTTGAATATTTTCTCGTGCCACTTCCTCAAATTGAGAACGGAATTCCTTGGTGGCAAAAATATTTGGAATTTGCAAGAAGCTTTGGAGAATCTGGAAGAACAATACAATTCTTTAAAGACCTGCTAAAATAAAATAGATCTCACTCACAAAATTGGAAAGGGCAGATTAGTTGAGTACCTTTCGTCGCAAGCTTTTGTATTGGTCGTCATTTAGAAAGGAGTATTCCTCTCGGGTCCTCTTCATGAAGTCCTCGTAGTGCCCCCAGTCGGATGCAAATATGGAAAAGTTTATGTCGATAAAGTAGTGTTTATCGTCATCTCCAAAAGCTCCCTCGGCTTTGTGCTCTTCTGTAGAGTTCGTTGTTGCAGCTAGTTGAAGGAGTTCTATTGTTGACTGAACTATAGTTTCCTAATTTTGAGTAAGAAATTAACTAATGTAGTTTTCAAGAACCAATTTAAAAGCCAAGCCTAGCTGAATTTGGAATTTAATTATTTTTTAATACCTCATCCAGTGAAGCTTGCTGAGCGAATTCCTTAAACTTGTCCACTCCTGCTTCAACATTATCTCCCGAGTTGGGCTCGCTTTAGCTCTTCTGTAGAGTTCGTTGTTGCAGCTAGTTGAAGGAGTTCTATTGTTGACTGAACTATAGTTTCCTAATTTTGAGTAAAAAATTAGCTAATATAGGCTTCAAGAAACAATTAAGTCTACCAGAAATTGGGATTCAATTATTTTTTTAATACCTCATCCAGTGAAGCTTGCTGAGCGAATTCCTTAAACTTGTCCACTCCTGCTTCAACATTATCTCCCGAGTTGGGCTCGCTTTTTACTCTACCAGTTAAAAGTGTAATAAATTGCTACAATTGCAAATTGCAACCCCCTTTCATTGGGTAATTGTTCTCAATTAATTTTTATTTTCACTTACCCCACAAAAATGAGCGCAAAGAATACCACTGGAGACTGTTTTAACTTTGGCTGGCTAGACTGAAAATGTCTAAGTTTTGCAGAAAGTGGTCCAACCTCATTCCTACTTTCATATGCTGATTTCACCTCTGTCAACCATTTTTCACTGACTTCATCTGAAACCTGCAACTCTTTATTTACAATATTCCCCCACAACTCCCCCAAAATTTCCTCGTCACCCATAACTAATAATGCGAAGAATAAATACTACCACGAGCAAAACTATTTTGTAGAGATGGAACTATCTACAATAAAAATATATTTTTCAGGGAAGGTGTGTCTTTCTGATAAATTCAAGTACAAAAATTCAAGTTGATATAGCTTAAATTTAAAATTTAAATTATTGCTTTTTCTATGAGATTTTTTTCCATTTTTGTATGGATTCTATATGAAGTGGCAACCTGCTGATGTTTACCCATTGGAACTTTCCACTTCCTTTTTTG
>JAHZND010002070.1:0-12159 GCA_027744115.1 Acrocyrtus sp. NNG-2020
TATTTGAAAACGAAAAATATAAGATCGAGCGACAACTAACAATGGTACGAAGGACACGTGCAGGTAAACATAAACCAGCGACTTTCCGCAGAATGCAAAATCCTTCTTGGCACTTCACAAGGAGTAAGAAACAGCTCTCAATTCTCGTGCAAGTTGGAAATTTGCTTATTGGATTTCACTCAGGTAATCGGTCAGCCAAGGTCAGATCGTCCCCACAGTAATATCTTCGTCATGGAAAAAGTCCCGGAAATGATCAGGTGCTGCGACCGCGGGAGTACCTTGATCTGCCTGCGACATCGCTACAAAGCAAATTAAACCGTTCCGTGGCCCCGTGAAATCTACTTCCTTTTGCCTCACTGGCACTCTAAAATTGACTCAGTTTTATGCTACTATTTCCCAGTCTTTTCGCACTTGTGTGCACACTAAAAATCTTGTCTGCCAGGCTACGGCGCTATCCTTATTCCTTGTGAGATTTTGAAGGGAACGGAAAGTCGCTGATTTGATTCGACATACTGACACATTACATAATTACATATATTTATTATTATTAAATTAAATGCTTTCTTCTTTTGATGATGTGTGAGGTGAGAATAGTGCAGTGCTCAACGTCCCGCCATTGCCTGATTCATCTTGGAAGCGGAATGGTCAGTGAGCCATTGTAGCGTTATGTCGATGTTATCCTTTTCTTTACATGAGATGGAATAGCAGCAGATTTCTCGGTCTTGAATTAGGTCCAGGTTCCTGTAAATATATGTAAACCAGATTAAGCTGTGCACTAGAGAAAAGTAATGCTGCAGATAAGTAGTAAAGTAGTAGATAAGTAGTAGCTACCACCCTAGTAATACGAGAAATGAGTCACTTTGCAGTTTTGCACACATTTCCTGAAAATCCTGCAAGATTCTTTTCTTCTAGATTGAACTGATTTTTATGCTAAGTAAAGACCATTATTACCTCTCCCACATGGATCTGAATCGGGGTTGCCCTCCTATATCCCAAACTTTGATTGTGACATTCCCTTTCGTAATTTTCCTCATATTAAATCCAACAGTAGGAATCATGTCCTCGCTAAACTGCCCGGACTACAATTAAAAACGGAAATCCTTTACCAAGCTGCACTAATTATGTAATTTCAACAACCTATCAAAATATTTCAAATAATTTTAACTTCCACTTACAGCAATGACATTAACAAAAGTCGTCTTTCCTGAGTACTGCAGTCCCACGAGAGTTAGCTCCATCTCCTCCTTCCAGAACAGGGACTTGAGCCAGTCCAGTACTCTGCTTATTAGTGCCCACATTCTCGATTTCTCGAGCTCCGTAAAAACCAAAAATCCTCTTTCGTTAAAACTACCCTCGTCCTCGTCTCAGATCTGTCACCGAATCCTCGACAGCATACACCCTTATTCCCAGTCGCAGGTGAAAATCCTCAGCCGTGTTTGTCAACAGTCCGTCAAAATCCAAAAAAAAAATATTTTTTTTTTTGGAATCTTTCCCCAAAACTTCTTTTTTTTCTCGTGACTACTGAGTAATACTCACTACTAAAAAACAACTTGCCCGCTGCATTGAGCTCTCGCCTGTCATAACTTTTTAACTGACTATATTTTCGCAAGAGCCACACCGCTGCTCACAATCACTCAATAATAGTCACTTGCCTATTCTGGGCTGCTGCCTTCCAGAAATCAAATTTTAACGATAGTAATTGCAGCAAAAAAAGGATATTGCAATCCAAAAGACAAGAAGTAGAAAAACAGAATGTAGTAGGTAGTAAGTGCACCTCCGTTCATTACAGCCACCCATACATCACGCACTCCTTCTTATTTACTGTACACCCGTCCGCAATACTCTTTTGGAGTGGAAAAATCCTCATCCTCATCCAGCAGCATTCAACATAGAGATACGTACAACATTCATCCTCCTTTTTTCCATCCACATCCATAATAATACCCTCGTCATCAACACCATCATCTGAGCGAACAATAGAGCAGTTTCCCCTTCTTCATAACTTTTAGTATTAACACGTATTGTGACTCATCTTCCTAATAAAATTTTTACATATATTTTCCACAGTCAGAATCAGCTAATGTTGAATTCACTAAAACTCGCTACTTTCTCCTTTCTCCAATGCAGGCAATGTTGACAGGGCTTGTCCACGTCCACAGTACACTATAAACGTTGCAGTTTTAGTACGGGATTTCCCTATAGATCACTAATATAAAAGGACTTATTTTGCTCAGCCCAGCGCAGTACGTCCTCAACAGTTCCATACTTCCATGTAGGTAATAGTGGATTATTTTTTTTGGAATCTACGAGAAATAGTCCATGGATATATGGAAGGAGTGAACTAGCTGTACCAAGACCAAACATCGCCCTATGCTCCACTATCATCATACTTTAGCTAGCATGTCGAAATGAAATTTTTAGAAAATAAAGTTGGTAGCTTTATACGTGTTCATATACGATAATGGTGACGGCAAAAACGTAGTCTCGTGTTGGATTGCTATATAGAGCTGTAGCGAGTTGCTAGGATAAGCCGAGGAGCGATGTAGATAAGCATATTAGTATAGTTCGGGTTGCCCCTGTTAGCTCGCCGAAGTGTGAAAATAGCTGTAGCGTATAATATCCTCCAGAGAGGAAATCCGATAGGATCGCTCATAATACACCTGTCGTGCTAGTTAATACTGCAGGTTCTATGTTTTTTTTCTATTAGAGTCGACGAGATTTTTTTTTGGAGGAAAATAGCATAGTGGGGCTAATGGTGATGGTGAAGTTAGGGCAGAGCACGGAGAGAGAGCGTCGTCGACAGAGCTCTCCAAATCCCAACTGATCTCGTAGAAGCTGAGGAGAGCTGATATTTATTAAATGAAACTGTGAATTGTGCTACTTTTTCTTTTTTGGAATCACGCATGCTTTTTTAATATTTGCTGAGCGATTTAGGCCATGACAAAATATGCTTGTCCTAACTATACAGCTCGTTTTCAGATGACTAATTGACAGTCCACGTGCCCACACCCTGTCAGAGGAGAGCGATATAAATTTCATCCCAAATGAAAAATGAATTATATCCATCTTGCCAGAACTGTGATAGTGGTGACAGGATGAATGAGTGGAATGAAAATGAATGAAAGATCAACATTACCACAGTAAAATATATAAGTTCAGTATCCTTTTTCCGAGCAAATAAGCGTATTATTTTCCTTTTTTCGTGGTATGCAAAAGGCTACCGTGTGCGGTGTATGGAAATAAAAATTCTATTCTGATTTCCAGCTATCTAGATTTATAGAATTGCATGAATTCTTCCAGAAATACGGTATTGATTTAGCTACATTTATAGTTCAAAGACTTTTGGCTTATTGTGTAATGGATGCACATATTGAATTATTGCAATTTTTATGGACTTGTGATGCAACCGACAAAATATCACGTGGGCTCATAATATTATGCTTATGCTATTACTACTATAAAAATGATTGCTTCCGTGTTAATAAGAGTCCTGGAGGCAAAAGAAAAGGGGAAAAGACAAATTACAGACGAGACATGAGACTGGTCGACTGGTGCTAATACTAAAATTCAGGATATTCTCAGTGAAAGTATTATTACGAGTGAGGGCGGGAGGTGAAAGCAAAATGTGGTACTTAATTTACTCCTCCAAACTGCAGCAGATGCTATAATCACACTATAATCATTTCATAAGAGACACATTTAAGTCATTTAATAGCTTAATCCATTTTTTATCTAGGCATGGTTGCATAATGAGCCTGAGCCAGATGTCATTTTTTTTGAAGTGGTGCTGGATTCAGTATTATTTCGCCCCAAAACTCCAACTCTACGCTCATTAATCTTTAATTTATATTCTAAAAAAATTCTTGCATAGTTACAGTCTTCTGTTCCTGGTTACATATGGTTTCGTTGTCATAACTAACAACTCGACAGCATATACATATTTTTTTTGTTCCATCTTTTATTTTAGTGGATCCATTGCGGGAGTAGGAATATTTGTAAGCACCGTTTTGCAAGCGTTTTTTCCTCCCGTCATGTAGATTAGATTACTACACATCGCACACAGCTGCATTGTAGTTTTAGTGGAAATCTGCTTCTGCCTTCTGTTTCATTTCCATTTCCAACTTTCCACTTTTTTTTTATTTCCAATGCAGGAATATATAGCGTACCCTTTTATTTTACACTCCATTACGGTTTACAGTTACAGCTCTCGCGACAGGAGTGGAGGAGCACGAGAGCGATAATGTTTTTTGCAGTGCACACACGTCGCCATTAAATGCACCTCGTTATGCTATCCTCCACACGACATAATATAGGCCGGCACGAGGGTTGAAATGAAATTATTTTACTTGGACTGCTCACGACTATTTAAAATAAAAACTGTGGCTTATATATGACTATGACTTTTCCACACAACTTCCGCTGTGAAGCGAGGAGCACACGCGAAAAAAAATTGTACTTTTCTAGTCTTCTCCCATTCACATTTGGCTGAATAAAGTGAATACACCAGAGCCACACAGCTACCGTGTGTCCTTCCTTCCTTCTTGTTAGTCTCCGTCTTCATATTGTGCTGCGCCTCTGAATTACTTGCATCGCGTCAGGTTTTGCAAAGTATTAAGTGTGTGGAGGCTTTTGCGAATTAATATCCATCTCGGTTACGTTTTTCTGTACATTTTTATTGTAGTGGAGGAGCCGTCTCCGCTGTGGTCTTTTTCTAGAGTTGACACAAACATAGCACGACTAACTTCTGCTTCTTTGGCTGCTAAGAAAAAAAATGTAATAATAATGTGCTATGCTGTTGCGTAACACACGGGCGAATAACGAGTTCTTTTCGTCTTGTGCATGGAGAGAAGAAAAAAAAACAGGAATATAAAAAAATGTTGTAATAATAATACAAGAGTTGAGTGGGACACGGAGAGGATTCAACCATTACAAATCCCCGTCAGCCTGTCGAGAGATTATTATACACTGGCAGAGTGGCAGGGAATGGAGGAGAAAAGGTGCTCCCACACTTTTTAAATACACTCGCGAAAAATTATATTTCTCCCTGCTAAACTCCCCTTCTTCGAGGTTAGCGCTACTTTTTTTTATTATTATTATTCTTCCCTACCTGTAATAATAATGAGCGTAGGAAAGAAAGGTTACTGCCAAAATAAAAAGGGAAAGTCGCCTTCTCTCGTATACCGCTCACTTTTCTCTACCCTCACTTTTATTTACTGCTCTCTGGAGGAATAAAAGTACAAAAAAAAATATATTGGAGACGGGGAAAAAAAGTCGCGTTAATTACTTTCCAGTAGTGCTCAGGGACACAATGGCACTTGGTAGAGGGATGGGGACTATAGACTGACGGAGAGTGGTGGTGGTGGTGCGCAAAAAAAATATTTTTTTAGAGACTGACGAGGGGAGCACGAGTACGGGTGCTAGTATGCGGAGCCCTGCTTTTACCTCAGGAAATTGTTTGCAGCAGTAAAAATAAAAGGCAGTGGTGGAATGTGAAAGTTTGATAAGCACTGGAACTGGAGCTGCTGGCTGGAAAAAAGATGAGTCCTCTTGAAACAGGTGTAGTAGGGGTGCGACTGAAAGTGCTGGCTTATCGGAGTGCTCCGAAGCTTTACTGATAAAAAAAAGTTGTTTTGCCGCCATCCGGAACATGCTTTGGAAGGTGCACAAGATGTGAAAAATGGTTTTATTAATTTGTTCATTCCGAGCCAAATAAAAAAGTCCCTGCTGAGAGTCAGGTGTAAAAAGAAAAGGTGCTATTTGTGGATAAGTGCTAGGAAATTGGTATAAAGTCCGTCCGTTTACCCTTGAAATTTAGTGGACCTGACGTAATAATTCCTGCCGGAACTTAGATGAAATTCATTTGAGATTGAGTTGGAATGGAAAAGAGTTGGGTTTTGAAACGCGAGCTTTTGCAAAAAGTGCTTTTGGAATTTGGAATGTAATTTGGAATAAAAATTTGAAGTTTTACCTGGGGCCGCAACAATTTACGGTTGTGTGGCCAAAACATGAGTGAGCTGGACCTGTGCAGAAATTATTTAAAATTTTAGTTGGAATTGGTGAATTGGAAGAGCTGAGATCCGATTTGAGAGCCTTTCTTCATCTGAGAGTTGTGGAGGGACGTGAGCTTGACAAAACTTTGCCTCATTATTAGCTTTTTTTGTGCACATGGCGCACTTGAAACCAAGACCAAAAGATTTTTCGCCCGGTGAGTTGTGAGTGCTGCAATGCATCTCCCAATCGTGTTAGTGACTACAGCTAATTTTTATTACGGAATGAGTGAGCTGGACCTGTGCAGAAATTATTTAAAATTTTAGTTGGAATTGGTGAATTGGAAGAGCTGAGATCCGATTTGTGAGCCTTTCCTCATCTGAGAGTTGTGGAGGGACGTGAGCTTGACAAAACTTTGCTTCATTATTAGCTTTTTTTTGTGCACATGGCGCACTTCAAACCAAGACCAAAAGATTTTTCGCCCGGTGAGTTGTGAGTGCTGCAATGCATCTCCCATTCGTGTTAGTGACTACAGCTAATTTTTATTACGGATCACGCGTCCACCTACTACTTACTTCCCGGCGAGATTTCATTTTATTTTGTCTGAGTCGGCTAATTACAATGCCACCCAAAGAGGAGATTTCTATTCAAGCTTAAAATTTACAATTTTAAACGAACGAGTCTGAGTCTGACCCATAAATAATCTGAGATTTTGAGCCACGTAATTACTGAAGCTGCTTAAACTCATTAATTACCGTCCTCGGCTCCGGAGACTGTCCAATCCAACTTCCAAAATAAAAAGCGAATGCAGGGTAAAAAAAAGAATGCGACTTGATACATGCAAGTCGTGCATAGCTTTAAAAAATATATATTGCAGAGTGAGAATTATATTTAGGCTAAAAAAAGTGTAATACGAAAAAATGCTAAGGACCTTCAAAAAGTGTCTTCTTTCTGAGTAAAATGAAAGCGTTTTATCCTTGAACGTCGGTGCAAGCTAAATTAAACGAGTGCGTCTGCGCTACTGAGATTTTCTTTTTTCTGAGATTGCATTCTTGTCGTGTGCCGGCCGTATAAAAGTTGCCTTCTGCTATAGCCTCTCAGCTTCTCTGTGTGCTCTGCGATGATGTAAGCGTGAAATTTGAGATCACTTGAGCATCACTATCACTCTGTCTGAAAAAATTTGTGTAATTAGCAAAATACGGACAGTGTCACTACAGTGAGAGTCACGCCCATACATTTTTCTTAGAGATTTCGACTCGACTTGGACCTTTTCCGTCCTCTGAGGTGTACGAATATGGCGTGGGCGTGTGAACTGCAACCGAGATTTTATCCTTGAACGTCGGTGCAAGCTAAATTAAACGAGTGCGTCTGCGCTACTGAGATTTTCTTTTTTCTGAGATTGCATTCTTGTCGTGTGCCGGCCGTATAAAAGTTGCCTTTTGCTGTAGCTTCTCAGCTTCTCTGTGCTCTTGCGATGATGTAAGCGTGAAATTTGAGATCACTTGAGCATCACTATCACTCTGTCTGAGAAAAATTTGTGTAATTAGCAAAATGCGGACAGTGTCACTACAGTGAGAGTCACACCCATACATTTTTCTTAGAGATTTCGACTCGACTTGGACCTTTTCCGTCCTCTGAGGTGTACGAATATGGCGTGGGCGTGTGAACTGCAACCGAGATTTTTTTAAATGGTTCCTTATACCGATAGACTAAAAAACAAGTGCAATTGCCATGGGTACTGCGGCCTGTACGAATGGAAGTTTTTAAGTGATCGGACAATTTTTTTTACGAAAAAAAATATTTTTTAAGGAGTGAAAAGTGATCTGTCAGCGGAGACTTGGAAACAATGATATTCTCTTCGACTGGAATGAGCCTAGTGGAACATCCACTTTGTCTTCAGTGTCAGTCTACGTCCAGCACGCCCCCGTCCTCCTCCACGTGTAGCTCGATTAGAGGGATTCACGGAAGTGAAAGAGGAAGTGAGACGAGCAGTGTAGTTTACGCGTCATCCCCGCCACCATCATCACAGCCATTAGTAAATACAAGCTTAAAGAACGGTGGTGGAGGTGTCCAGACGGTGACATCAGCGGCGGCGGTAGCAGCGGCAGAAGTACCCTCATCCTTTCCTCCTTGTGCGGGGAGAAGGATAGTCTCATCAGTGTCCCCCGCTCAATGTGATGACGAAGGGAGGGCAATGCTAGAAGAAAGATCCTAACGGAAACTCAGAGTCCAGTAGCCACAATGGCGACTCCAGTGATAAAATGACGATACGGTGGGGGCCGAACCACTCAGGGGTAAAACAGCTAAAGCTGCTTTACAGCAGAGGTAAAGTAATATTGAAGAAGAGTTAAATCATGTCATGTCCATTTTGCTAGAGCTTATCCAGAAATTAAATATATATTTTTGGCTTATCTACAGGAAAAAGGATACAAGAGATCGTGTCAATAGCCCTCTGCACAACGCTGTTCATCGTAAACGGAGTGACGTTGGTGGGGCGAGTGGAGGTCTCCCATTTACCTACCATTGTTGTGGCCGCGTTCTTCGGCATCCTTGCCGCAGACTTCCTCTCCGGGTAACGCTTTCACTTTTTTTTATATTCTCCCGCGTCACTCTCCAAAAATATCTTTGTTTAGAGGTAGTGAGCCGCAAAACTCGACTATTTTTTTGCTAATAGCTCTCGGATCAGTTTTATCTGTCAACACACTTGCTCAGTGCTCACATTCTTGCATGCACCGCGCTTTAACTATGTCACTGAAACGCGGGTCATTTGCATTTTGCAATGTTTAGAAAAGTTTTTGCGTGCCTTAGCTGCCCCAGATCCAGTCGCTCTCATAACTGTGAAAACGGGAAAAGTGAAATGCCAGAAATTCTTGTTATTTTCCCGAGACTTACAACTTTTGGCATGTGAGCTGAGTCGCTGAGTCGCTGAGTCGCTGAGTGCAGGTATAAAAATTGTAAAGAGAAAGGATATCATGCGATTATGCAATGAGCTTATATTCTCTCCAGCTTTTGTCCGACCGGACGTTGTCGGTTTATGGCAGAAAATAAAAAAAAGCAGAAACACTTGCTGGCATCTACAAGCCCAATTAACTCGGCTGAATTGGGTCAGCACTTGCACACAGTTCATAGTGAGTTGTAGGTACGAGGCTCTGCTTTTATTTTTCTGGGTGCCCTTCCTACTCTTGTAACATTTCCACCTCGTTTTGTTCGATCGGTCGGAAGGAGAGCTTATAAGAGCCGCTGTTGGGACTTGCACGACATCATAAGTCTGGCCACAAAATCTGTACTCTTGCATGCACGCCCGATTAAAGAGAAAAACACACCTCCAGCTCCGTGTCGGTATCTTTTCTGTACATGTACCTACCACGTGCCGCAGTGTCCAGAGGACGAGTGTGCGCATACCGCTCTAAAAAAAGTTTACTGGAAGCACTCTTACTCTTGTGCTGCGGACTTGTAGCAGTCCCTGCAAAGCTCTGCTTTCTCCAGGAATTTAGCTGGCCACAAAAGTCCTGAACGAATAAATTAGGCAAGGCTTGGAAAAGTATAGAGGGTTTGCATGCTGGAAAATGGTGGCACGAGAACCTGTCGCACAATTTAAATCATTTAGAGAAAATGTAGTGGTTAAGCGGAAGACCTCACGCAGTGCCACCTCATTATAATGTTCCCTCCATATTTTATATCCTTTATCATCTGAAAATCAGAGATACCCTAAAACGGTGCTGATATGGTCGGGTACATGCTTTTGACTGCGCCATTTGAAAAAGTAGTGGCATAATAGCTGCAATGCAAAATGTAAGAGGGGAGAAGCTAATGAGCTCTTATTTAGACAGGTAAGGAAAGGTAAATTATAAGGTCGTAGATTTAGCACGCATCACAGCCATAAACAATTACAGCTGTCTTTGAAGAATGCGACGGGAAATGGGAGGCGGAAGGGTAAATAGCATTCAATTACTCGTATATTATTGACCCTATTAGGGAGAAAAGTTTTTTGACGGCAGGATTATGGGGCAAGCTGAAACTTGAACTTTCATTTTGCATTCAATTTTACCTATAGTGCGTCCACCTTGCAACTTGCAGCTAAAATAATTTAATGTACGCAGTTTTTTCCAATTTATTTGCACATGTTTCAATCTTTGGCACCCTGCTTTCTATACCTCCGACCTCCGATGATGAGTTATCTTGTTAGATACGGTTATGACAGCTATTACCCAACCCACTGCACTTTTGTTTACAATAGAATGACTCATTGTTAACTAAAAGAGATGTGCAAATATTTACTGACGAGCTGCTACCTAAATATTTGGTGAGGTATAATTTATTTGAGTTGCAAAAAAACCTCACTGCACATTTGCACAAGTGTCCTTTTCTAACGGAGAATGGTTATTGTTAGCGCCACTGCAGAAAATTGCAGTTTGGAATGGCACTGACCTTTCTATACTTCTTAATCGGCTCTAAATAAGAATATTAAATTAAAATTGAAATTTAATTATGCGAATTTTGCCAGCAAATGTATAATGATGGTATTGTTTTTTTGTTATTTTTGCAGACTCGTCCATTGGGGCGCGGACACTTGGGGCTCAGTTGATTTGCCCGTCGTGGGAGCCGCCTTTATCCGTCCATTCCGCGAGCATCACATCGACCCCACCTCAATCACCCGACACGACTTTATCGAGACGAATGGAGACAATTTTATGTTGCCCACCCTGCCCCTCCTCTACCTCTACTATGAGCTCATGACCAGTCCGAGATTTTACGAGGACAACGTGGGAGCCATCTACTTCACCTTTCTGCTTGCCATCTTTGTTGCAATGACAAATCAGATTCACAAGTGGAGCCATACTTACTTCGGACTTCCGGGGTGGGTCAGTCTCCTTCAGAAGTACAGGATCATTCTCCCCACCAAGCTCCACAGGATTCATCACATCTCTCCCCATCAGACCTACTACTGTAAGCCCCACTCCAAAAAAATAGTTTTTTTTCTCTATTTCACTCCGACTACTTTGCCTAATCTCTTGATCTTTTATTATCCAGGTATCACCACAGGTTGGCTCAACTGGCCACTGGAATACCTGGGCTTCTGGAGATTGCTCGAGTCATGGGTAGAGCGCTCAACAGGGTACCAACCTCGGGAAGATGACTTCAAGTGGGCTCATCATTCATACAGCGGAAGCTCAACAGACACATCAGCACTACCACCACCTCACCTCCACCACCTTCTCACAGATCCTCTCTCCCACGAAGTTTTTCCCACTCCCTGGCTCAGTCCAGAAACCGAAGAACACTCCTGTCCCCGTCATCGTCTCTAGAGGACATCTCCGCTTCTTATTTTTTGGGAAAATATCCCACACGTTTCTACGATAATCTTTTTAGTCTTTATTCACTTTTAGTGCAAAAAATGTATGTTTAGCGTAGTGAAAAAGTTTTTAGCATTCAGTTTTGTACTCCGCTAAGAGAGGAAGTTTATAAGCTTACAATTCAATCGTCCGCCCTTTTCCTGGGGCTCCACTCATTGTCAGTTGAAAAATAAGCACATTTATTAGTTTTTATTACACACTAACACTGCAAGTATTACTCAGTTGCACGGACAATTAATCCCCCATGGGGTTATAATTGTCACAGTTCTCGTAGCGCGAAAATGAGCTAGAGCGACGGAAACCGTCCACGAATCGAATGGTCTTTTGGAAAAGGAAAAGGTGCAGCTTAAATTCAAAATGGATTTTTTTTATTTTGAGTCAGGTCAGGGTAGGTCGGGAGATCACCCAATGGCCGCCACCACATACCGCCATGTGATGCGCTATCACAGTTACCTTTTTGAGAAACTCAAGTGGCTTCATTTTATTAGCTAAGAGAGCACCAATACTACAACTTACTAATAAAAAAACTCTATAATTACTACATTCAAAAAAGTGTGTCGTGGCGGAAGGAGAGGGGCAGCCCCTCACAATTTTATTTTGTAGAGGTCCGTTTTCGAGATTTTTTTTGCGTGCTACTAGAAAAAAAACTATTATTACTTTAATAGAAAATATTTAAAAGAAAAGTCCGGGAAACGGCTACAATAGATTCCAGACAAGATGTTTGTACAAAGACAAAGCCCTTTCAGCTATAATCTTCTCTGCATTAATTTTTTTTCGTGTCATTTTCAGTGGGCGTAACACTTCCGTCGCGCGTACG